>ML846491.1:0-17219 GCA_009831015.1 Picea engelmannii
AAATGTTGATGTTGTTGCAATTTAAGTGCATTGGTATGCAACAAATACACACCCATTCAATGGTGTGTACAAGCTAGAGATGGTGGTTGAGAAACATGTCAATAGAAAGAGAAAAATAAAGGGTCAAAATACAACTCATTGTCACACTGACCTCTTAAAATTAGACAATGTTGACATACTTGTTTATGACTTCAATTTGATAAAGAGAGGAACTCTTCGCTCCAAGACAACAAATATAATCAAGATGTTGATGCCGCAAGAAATAAATGCAATATGGTAGTGACGCAACCTGCCCCTCACCGAGCAAGCCGGTCGCTCCACCAGGACCTTCTGTTTCTCACAGGCCCGAAGAGTCAACGCTCTTCAACTCCCTCGGGAGTTCTTCACCACAGTTGTCTCCTTCTCGGCGATCTCCCCCTTCGGGACTCGAGAAATCATGTTTCGGGAATCGACGGTTCACGCGAGCACAACTCACAAGTAGCTCCAAACCCCGAACCCCGATGGTCAATGGGTCAACGTCCTCCCTTATCGGGGAAATTACCTATCGGGAAATCGGCGGTAGTGTTGCCGCATGTCCTGTGCAACACAAAACCCCGAACCCCGAACTCCGACAGCACGCCACCTGTCCTCCTATGATCTTCGAAATCCCACTCTGCCACGTCCTCTTCGGGATTTTGCGGATCTCGAATCCACGATGCAAGAACTCTTGGGCGTCCAGAACCCCGATTTCCCGAACGTCGAAACCCCGAAGTCCGATGACACCTGTCCTTCCCTCGCTCTCGAGGTCCCACTTCAGCCACATCACCTTCTTTCTCGTGCGATCGGGGATCGCGGGATCGTGTTTTTACCGGTCACCATTTTCTTGCATCACAAAACCCCGAACCCCGATTCTCCGATGCCACATGTCGACATCTCCTGGGGAGGCCTACTTCTTGACACCTGTCTTCCTCTCGTTCTATCGGGATTTCGCGATTTGGGAGTTCGCGCCCCCCGATACACAAGGTCACAGGCCCTGCAAAACCCCGAATCCCGACTCCTCCAGATCTTCCGCCACGTGTCCTCCCTCTGATCAATGGCCACGATCGATTCGGGAAATCGTCGGTCGCGATTTTAAAGGGATTGAACCCTTGCCTCTGGGAACGCCGAACGCTGAAACCCGATCCACAAGGATCCTACGCCACGCGTCCCTTCTCCGATCAACGACTCAGATTTGATTCGGTGAATCACGACTCGGGATTTCACGAGGTGTAAAACTCTCATCCTATTGAACCCCGAAAGACGAAACCCCAAAGTCTGAAGTACTTACTCTCCACACCTGTGTATACGGGTTATCTCCCGTGCAACTCCTCCACGATCGGACGGTCCTCGGTTTTTCGGGGAACTTCACGGGGATTTCAACCCGTAGGTTCTCTTCCTCTGGAGAATCCTCCACTCGACCACCTTCGTCCTGCGTGAACTTCACTGGAGTCGGATCCCACAGTGAAACAAAAGAACTATCTCTCCTGAGCTTTGTTCTTCTGACTCCTTCAGAGAACTTTCATGAAATTTCCTGTGCCGACTTCAAGGACCTTCAAAGTATTGAAGTCTTTCCGGGCTTTATTTACTCAGGCTTGCTACTAAGCCTCGCGTCCAACCTGCACTCACCTGCACGACTTGAACAATCCCAATTCACCCTGGGCAAACGAGAACCAAGGTTTAGCTACTTGGCCTCTTCGACGCACTCTATGCGGAGGAATTCAACTGCACTCTATACAGGAATCTCCTGGCTCAAGAAGAGAAACAATTTGGACTCATTCTCTCAGGTTTCTAACCTGATATGCAATCACATAAGCAGCATATAGAAGATAAGCATAAAACGAAGCAAATATGCAAAAGCATAATATCATCAACACCAAGAGACTAAACACATCCATGGAATTGAAATAAAGCTTTCCTATTAATTCAATGTCTGTACATGGAGTTTCTTCACAAGCTCTCTGCTCTTCTCTTCTTCCTGCCCTTTTCCTAATGCTGAATAATAAATCTCAATTATACAAGGAGGGTGCCTATATTCGTTTTCCCTCCTGGAAGTAAAAACTGTCTAATCTACAGCTAATTTTCTATCTACCAACATTAAAACATTTAATGCCTGCTTATCTACATTAGGTTACAACTGCGCTTGGCTTTGAATGCCTCCATCTAAATGGTGGCGCAACAATCTTTCCCGAGCATTTCAAAAATATATAGGTGCTGGCCCTATCCAGCTGTAGTTCTTTTCCCTCCACGCGCGGTCTCGGAAAAATGACGTCGTTGATGCTCCTGCATCATACTTCTCGGCTCAAAAGATTTCATGGGCTCCTGTCCATGAGCTCCTGTACAGTCTGCCCATGTTTCAAAATCACTGCTTCTGTCTCCCAGCTGGAATCCTCCACTGGGTGATCTTTCCACTTCACCAGGTATTCAAAATACTGCTTCCTCCTGGTCTTCTTCCCTAGTCTTTTATCCAGTATGCACTCCATCTGAGGTTTCTGTGCAACTGGAAACTGCTTTTTCCATTTGACCACTGGTTGTTCATCAGTTCCAGCTCGTGCATCTTCGACTTTATATGGGTATAAATCCGAAATATTGAAAATCGGAGATATCCCAATGCCCTCTAGCAACTCGAGCTCATATGCATTATCCCCAAATTTCTTCAGGATTCTGCATGGTCCAATCTTCTTCATCTTGAGCTTGTTATATGTTCCCCTTGGGAACCTTTCTTTCCTCAAGTGCACCAAAACCATGTCACCAAATTCAAACTGAAGTTGTCTTTTCCTCTGGTCGGCTCTGCGCTTATACTCTTGATTGGATTTTTGCAATCGCTGCTTCACCTGCGTGTGAAGTTCTTTCATCGCCTCAGGGAACTCCTCAGCTCTCGCGCTGCTAGTCTCAGCCTGTTTTGGCTCTCTGAGCTCAAACACTCCTCTCGGCTGTGTTCCATATAAAATTTGAAATAGACTCTTACCTGTACTCCGATTCACAGAATCGTTGTACGCAAACTCTGCCTATGGTAAGATCTGATCCCAACTGGTGTGATGCTCCGTCACCAGGCTTCTCAACAGATCCCCCAAACTCCTGTTGACCACTTCCGTCTGCCCATCTGTCTGCGGATGGTAAGCAGAACTGAATGCTAAATCGGTCCCCAACTTCTTCCATAGTGTCCTCCAAAAATGACCTATGAACTTGGTATCCCGATCCGAGACTATGCTTCTCGGTAATCCATGCAATCACACAATCTCTTTGAAAAACAGATTTGTGATGTGGGTTGCATCGCTGGTCTTATGACACGGGATGAAATGTGCCATCTTTGAGAACCTGTCCACCACAACAAAGATGGAATCAACTCCTCGCTGCGTTCTAGGTAACCCCAACACAAAGTCCATGCTAATGGCGTCCCATGGCCTTTCGGGTATAGGCAACGACTGATAGAACCCTGTGTTCTATTTCCTGCCCTTCGCGTGTTGACAAATTCTGCAACGGTCAACAAATCTCTTCACATCTGCACGCATGCCTGGCCAAAAATACGATTCGCTCAGCTTTGCGAATGTTTTGTCATGCCCGAAATGACCTGCTAGTCCACCGCTGTGCTTTTCTCGTACCAAATTCTCTCTCATAGAGCAATCTGGAATGCACAATTGATTGCCTTTGAACAACAGTCCATCCTGTATCAAGAAATCTATCCATGGGCTCCTATCTCTGAGCACCGGATTCTTGGCTGCTTCATAAGCTTCTCCGAAATCAGCATCACCTGCATACATATCTTTCAGGTTTTCAAACCCCAGCGTTTTGACCCTGAATTCCTGCAGCAAAAAACATTTTCTACTCAAGGCGTCAGCTACCTTGTTTGCAGTCCCTGAAATGTGCTTTATGACAAAGGTGAAATTCTGCATATATTCCATCCATTTGGCATGCTTTTGATTCAGCTTCTCCTGCTGACTCACGAATTGTAACGCATGATTATCACTGAACAGAAAAAATTCCTTAGGGATGAGATAATGCCTCCACTTTTTCAGTGCCTGGATAATGGCATAATTTTCTTTATCGTACGTGGAGTACTTCAACTTTCCATCATCCAACTTCTCGCTGTAATATGCAACAGGTCGGTCATCCTGACTTAAGACACCTCCAACAGCATACTCACTAGCGTCACACTTCACCTGGAAGGTCTTCTGAAAATCTGGCAACGCTAACACTGGTCGCTCAGTTATCTTCCGCTTCAACAGAGTGAAGCTCTTCTCAGCCTCGGTTGTCCAATAAAAAATTTTATGCCGCTTTTTCACAATGTCCATCATGGCGGCACTGATTCCACTAAAATTCCGAATGAATTTTCTGTAGAAGCTTTCCAAACCGTGAAAGCTCCTTACCTCGAAGACATTTCTTGGCGATGGCCAATTCCTGATCACGTTCACCTTCTCAGGATCCATCTTCAATTCGTTAGCCGAAATAACGAACCCCAGATATATGAGTTCCATCTGCATAAAGGAACACTTCTTCAAATTGATCAACAGTTTCTCCTCCTGCAGTCTTTTCATCACAATGGCCAGATGCCTCAAGTGTTCAGCCTTAGTCTTGCTGAAAATTAAAATATCATCCAGGTATACAACAACAAATTTGCCAATGAATTCCCGTAGGACTTCATTCATCAGTCTCATAAAAGTGCTGGGCGCATTTGTCAACCCAAACGGCATGACCAACCATTCATACAAACCCTCGTTTGTTTTGAATGTCGTCTTCCACTCATCTCCCTCTCTCATCCGGATCTGATGATATCCGCTCTTGAGATCTATCTTGGAGAAGTAATTTGCCCCACTCAGGCAATCCATCAAGTCGTCCATTCGTGGCAGTGGAAACTTGTACCTGATGGTAATCTTATTTATCGCCCTGGAGTCTGTACACATCCTCCAACCTCCATCCTTCTTTGGACTCAGTACTGTCGGAACAACACACAGACTTAGACTCTCCCTGACTAGTCCCTTATCCTGCAGATCTTGTACCTGTCTTTTGACTTCCTCATTCTCTTGAGGTGTCAACCTGTATGCTACCTTATTTGGCAAACTTGCTCCGGGTATGAGGTCAATGTGGTGACTCACACTCCTCATCGGTGGCAACGAACGAGGTAGTTCATCCATGATGATATCAGCGAACTCTCCAAGCAGTTCCTGAATCTCGTCCGGCAAGTCATCCACTCTTGTGCTTGTCAGGACAATTCTCGGTTTCCTGACAACAAAGAATTGTGGATTCTCATCCTTCTCCAGCTCTGTGAGAAGTTCTTTCCCACTCATGAGAAGTATAGTACTGCTCCCTTCCGGCTTCACTTCCTTATCCTTCCCCGGAAGCAGTGTATGTGTTTTTCCATCCTTCTCCAAGGTGTATGTGTTCATTCTCCCATCATGAACCACATGTCTATCATACTGCCATGGTCTTCCCAATAAAACATGACAGACATCCATGGGAATGACATCACACAAGATTTCATCTCTATATTCACCCATTCTAAAATTTACCAAGCATTGTTTTGTAACACGTACCCGGTGTCCTTTCTGCAGCCACGTCACTTTGTATGGACTCGGGTGTTTGTTCGTTTTCAGTTCCAGCTTCTCCACCATCTCGGTCGAAACTAGATTATCTGTGCTCCCACTATCCACTATGACCTTGCATTTCCAGCCCTTGGTCTTGCAAGTCGTTCTAAACAGTCGGCATCTTTGCGCTGTGTCCACTTCTTTCTCAGGTTTCAAAAGAACCTTATGCACTGTCAGTGACTTCCCACTTCCAGTGTCTTCATCCTCTACGTCACGCCTCTGCGCCTCAGCAACGTGAGCTTTTCCTCTGTCCATCTTTCTCTCTGGACAATCCACGGCTTTATGACCGTCTTTTCCATAAGTGAAACACGTGATAACTCCTCCATGGCCTCTTCCTCTACCCCGGGTATGAGGAAATGTATTTTCATCAGCGAAATCCCCTTGCTGATCTAGTTGCTGTCTCCTCGACTCAAAATTTTGTTGCCTCTGATGTGAGGTTCCACCTCTTTCAGCTTTTCCTTGAGGCTTTTTCCAATCCTCCTTGGGCTTTTGAGTTCTCTCCTGGGCAACTGCTTTGCCTCTAGGATGGCTTCTACCTCGCCCTCTCTGTCCCTACTTGTGGTTTAGCTTCTCCTCGGCCTTTAGAGCCATCTGGTACGCATCCTCAACTGTGCGGACAGTAACCATGCTCAACTCGTCCTGAATGTCATACCTAAGACCATTCAGGTATCTTGCCACCTTTTCGTCATCACTCTCCCGATGACCAGCTCGAATGTTGAGCCTGTAGAACTCCTCGGTGTACTCTTTCACCGTCATCAACTTCTGCCTTAGGTTCTGCATGCGCCTAAACAGAGTGATCTGGTAGTCCCTCGGAATGAACTTCGCCTTCATCTTGGCGATCATTCAATCCCAGTTCTTGATCTTTTGTTTGCCTTTGGAACGTCTGTCTACCTGCAGCTCGTCCCACCATAAGGCTGCGTGTCCCTTCAGCTTGGTGACAGCGTGTCTCACCTTCTTATCCTCTTCGATGTCTTCGTAGTCGAAGTAGGTGTCGAGTGCTCGGATCCAATCCAACAGCTCCTCTACGTTTAGATTTCCCTCATAGACGGGAATATCCATCTTCGTCTTCGAGCTCATCCTCGAAATGGATTTTATCAACCTCTCTGTCGAGGCATCTTCTGCGGCGACCTCTTCTTGGTTGTGTCCAGCTTCCTCTTCAACCTCTGGATCGCTGAACTCTGCTGCACCCGCTCCACGCCTCTGGGTGGCCTCCATATCTTCGAGTCTCGCCCTGAGATCTCGTATTTGTCGTTCCATCTCTGGATTCCCTGCTGGATTTCCTGCTTGCCTACCCCTTCTTCGCACGTCCCTGTCCTCACAATCAGGTGACTGCCTTTCTCTCCTGGGCGGCATTATATCTCTTCTATCTCTTCTATCTCTGCTTCAAAAGCAAAAGTATTCCTGCTCTGATACCACTCTGACGCAACCTGCCCCTCACCGAGAAAGCCGGTCGCTCCACCAGGACCTTCTGTTTCTCACGGGCCCGAAGATTCAACGCTCTTCAACTCCCTCGGGAGTTCTTCACCACAGTTGTCTACTTCTCGGCGATCTCCCCCTTCAGGACTCGAGAAATCGCGTTTCGAGAATCAGCGGTTCACGCGAGCACAACTCACAAGTAGCTCCAAACCCCGAACCCCGATGGTCAATGGGTCAACGTCCTCCCTTATCGGGGAAATTCCCTATCGGAAAATCGGCGGTAGTGTTGCCGCACGTCCCGTGCAACACAAAACCCCGAACCCCGAACTCCGATAGCACGCCACCTGTCCTCCTATGATCTTCGAAATCCCACTCTGCCACGTCCTCTTCGGGATTTCGCGGATCTCGAATCCACAATGCAAGAACTCTTGGGCGTCCAGAACCCCGATTTCCCGAACGCCGAAACCCCGAAGTCTGATGACACCTGTCCTTCCCTCGCTCTCGAGGTCCCACTTCAGCCACATCACCTTCTTTCTCGTGCGATCGGGGATCGCGGGATCGCATTTTTACCGGTCACCATTTTCTTGCATCACAAAACCCCGAACCCCGATTCTCCGATGCCACGTGTCGACATCTCCTGGGGAGGCCTACTTCTTGACACCTGTCTTCCTCTCGTTCTATTGGGATTTCGCGATTCGGGAGTTCGCGCCCCCCGATACACAAGGTCACAGGCCCTGCAAAACCCCGAATCCCGACTCCTCCAGATCTTCTGCCACGTGTCCTCCCTCCGATCAACGGCCACGATCGATTTGGGAAATCGCCGGTCGCGATTTTAAAGGGATTGAACCCTTGCCTCTGGGAACGCCGAACGCCGAAACCCGATCCACAAGGATCCTACGCCACGCGTCCCTTCTCCGATCAACGACTCAGATTTGATTCGGTGAATCGCGACTCGGGATTTCACAAGGTGTAAAACTCTCATCCTATTGAACCCTGAAAGACGAAACCCCGAAGTCCGAAGTACTTGCTCTCCACACCTGTGTATACGGGTTATCTCCCGTGCAACTCCTCCACGATCAGACGGTCCTCGGTTTTTCGGGGAACTTCACGGGGATTTCAACCCATAGGTTCTCTTCCTCTGGAGAATCCTCCACTCGACCACCTTCGTCCTATGCGAACTTCACTGGAGTCGGCTCCCACAGCGAAACAAAAGAACTATCTCTCCTGAGCTTTGTTCTTCTGACTCCTTCAGAGAACTTTCATGAAATTTCCCGTGCCGACTTCAAGGACCTTCAAAGTATTGAAGTCTTTCCGGGCTTTCTTTACTCATGCTTGCTACTAAGCCTCGCGTCCAACCTGCACTCACCTGCACGACTTGAACAATCCCAATTCACCCTGGGCAAACGAGAACCAAGGTTTAGTTACTTGGCCTCCTCGACGCACTCTATGCGGAGGAATTCAACTGCACTCTATACAGGAATCTCCTGGCTCAAACAGAGAAACAATTTGGACTCATTCTCTCAGGTTTCTAACCTGATATGCAATCACATAAGCAACATATAGAAGATAAGCATAAAACGAAGCAAATATGCAAAAGCATAATATCAGCAACACCAAGAGACTAAACACATCCATGGAATTGAAATAAAGCTTTCCTATTAATTCAATGTCTGTACATGGAGTTTCTTCACAAGCTCTATGCTCTGCTCTTCTTCCTGCCCTTTTCCTAATGCTGAATAATAAATCTCAATTATACAAGGAGGGTGCCTATATTCATTTTCCCTCCTGGAAGTAAAAACTGTCTAATCTACAGCTAATTTTCTATCTACCAACATTAAAACATTTAATGCCTGCTTATCTACATTAGGTTACAACTGCGCTTGGCTTTGAATGCCTCCATCTAAATGGCGGCGCAACAATCTTTCCCGAGCGTTTCAAAAATATATAGGTGCTGGCCCTATCCAGCTGTAGTTCTTTTCCCTCCACGCGCGGTCTCGGAAAAATGACGTCGTCGATGCTCCTGCATCAGGTAGTCTGTTGAGCCTAGTCGTAGATCTAAAAGGAATTTGACATCTGAAATGTTGGGCATGCATGTAGACTCAGATGGTGCATTCATCAACAATAGAGAAGAGTATAAATCATCTACATCTTCATCAAAACATTCATCTGAAGACAATGTAGACTCTGATGGTATTTCAGAAACCATGAGTCAATTTGAATAAGTGTATGGAACATTTTAAGAATTTTTGATCCATATGATGTTTGTATGGTAACTAAAAAAGAACATTGAACTTACATATGATCTTACATGAAGTTATGAATCTATTGTTATGTTTTATGAATGATATGTTTTTTTATTATGGATAATATAATAAAATTTCTTAGCTCATATGTTTTGAATATGGTCAATATAACAATACTTTTAAGAAACTATTTAAAAAGTGACGTTGAATTTTTAAAGTATATTGTGATATTTTCATGGCCTTATGTATTACCTTGTGCTTTGCGTGATGATAACATTTAAAAAGTAAACATTTAAGGGTTGTTTTTATGATTTTGTTTACAGTAATGATGAGTTCTTTTACCACATTATAAAAATGTGTCATTTTAATACCCCAATTTTAGAATGGGTGCTATTGGTAGCAGTACTTTTCAATTTGATGGTTGATTTTGAGGTTTTGGTTTTAATGGTACCAAGTGATAAAAATACGATTTCAAATGATCTCAAAATTTAATGTTTTGAAAAGAAAAAAAAAATTCAAAAACATCTTTTTTGTTTTTAGGTGTTGATTTTAAGGTTTTTCTAAGCTACTGTCTAAGTTTTGAAGGCCATGTTTGAAAAATGTTGTAATTTTGACCCCGTTTTAAAAAATGGTGCTACCGGTAGCACCACTTTTTTATTTGGGGGTTGATTTTGATATTTTTTATGAAAAACTATGGGTTTTTTGGGCCAGAGTTCTTGTTTTGAGGTTACAGTTCTCATTAAGTTGGTAACTTTGTTCTTATTGCAGAACATTTATATAAAATGGGGGCAGACAACATTTTGTGAAGGTGTGTATTAGAACATGAAAGGACCAGAATTTTGGCAGAATCTCATGAAGGTATAGTTGGAGGACACTATGAACACAAAGATACTACGCAAAAGGTATTGCACACATGATTATGGTGGTGTTGGCCCTTGACCAAGTTTTTAGGAAACATTGGTCATGTCTGACCACTTTTGGGACTTCAACAGGCTGGTCGAAGATGGAGCGCCCAGGTGGAGCTGAGATCATGGGATCTCACTTGTTTTGCGGGCTTGTGGACCCAACAAAGGGTTTTAGGGTTTATGTAACGGGTTAAGGGATGTCGGCCCATGGGTTTACCCATGATAAGGCCTCTTTGTAAATATATAAATAAGTAGCTAAGCGATGTAAGAAGCACGGTGTGGTTGGATATGTGCATAATATGTTAATGTTGGCTTAGTGCAAGAGATTGTAAGTTGCTTTGTGCAGATAGACTGTGCAAAGAAGGCTCTATGCTATTAAGGAGTTGGCTCTGTGCCTTGACTTGATTTTGGGGAAGGTGGATCTAGTGTGTTGTGTACAGATCACCTGTCCATTGCGGAGTTGGCTCTGTGGCTTTGTGCATAGGATCATATGAGTGTAAGCAGCTTGAAAAATAATAAAGAAGAAAGGGTCGGTAGTTAGGGTTATTTTGGTGCGTTGTTGAAGCGTTGAACCCTGGGTCTGCCCCTGTGCCAACAAATGGTTCTATTGCTGGGACCTGAAACTGTGATTGTTGGGAACTGAAGAAAATAGAAAGCTATGTGTGTAGATTTGTTTCTGTAGTGCGTAGTATTCTACTTGACTTGCGAAGCTCTATGCTAAGAAAGAAATCGGATCTGAAAGAAAGATGTAAGATCTTAAAGCTTTGTGCTCTGGTAAAGGGAAGATAAGTGGAAAGTTTTTCTTCGAAAGTATGAATCTAGGTATGTTTGATATATTTTTTCCTAGCCTAAATATTAG
The DNA here is from genome assembly GCA_009831015.1 of Picea engelmannii. Taxonomy (NCBI): domain Eukaryota; kingdom Viridiplantae; phylum Streptophyta; class Pinopsida; order Pinales; family Pinaceae; genus Picea; species Picea engelmannii. Next base: position 11,021 of record ML846491.1, read on the forward strand.
GAAATAGTTAGAAGAAAGAGTTGATTTGATTAAATTTGATAGAAATAGAGAAAAATATGATATTCCTATGCATAGAAAGAATTGTTGGACTAATAAGTGGATGCAGGAACCTAGAAATAATTTTTGCATATTGCAGGTCCAGCACTGTGATCCTAGAGCACAGTATAGGAGAGTCTGGGGATCGTTTAAAAGAAAGAGAGGATTAACACTGTGTTATAATTGTAGAAGATCGGGACATACTGCTAAGGAATGCCCTGGTATAGGTCCTATTTGTCTTTGTTGTAAAGTTATTGGTCATGAGGTTGAGGATTGTCCAAGAATGATTTCTAAAGTTGAAAAGATGAACATGAGACAAGAAAAATCTGAAGAAAGCCAAGAGGCTAAGATCATGTTGGGGAATCATAAAGAGAAAGAATCAGAGAAAGCTCATACTATGTTAATACAATTAAAAGAAGCAGTGAATGACCACAAGGATGTCAATTTGTTAGAGATATTGAAAGAAAAACAATGCATAGTTACAAGAATAGAAGACTTCAACATAGACTGTGTATTGGATGAATAAATGCATGTGAATATTATGCCAGAAAGCACTTGTGAAATTTTGGGAAAACCTGCTATGACACCTTCATTATTTAAAGGAAATATGATAACCCTATGTGAAAGAGTTACTAACATACCTATGATTGCTCATGAAACATCGACAGAAGAGGACTTCGAAGTTATTAGGTTTTTTGAGAACAACGCCCCTTTTCCACTTTTATTAGGAAAGACTTGGATTGAGAAGGATCAGCTCAGAAGGAAAGCAGAGGAGGAAGCTACAAAACAAAAACAAAAAAGAACTAAGGGACTTCATAGCCAGAAAAATAGAGCGAATAAGAGAAGAACAAGAGGATAAGTTGAAGAAACAAAGGACCAGATAATTATCTGTCGAAGTTGAAAGAACACAAGAAGGCTTAAATAACATGTCCATGCAAGAAAGAAGTATAGCCACCTTTAAAAATAGTAAGACAAGGAACATTAACCGCGGAATATGTAAGAGCGCATCAACAATGTAAAGTTCTTTCACCAAGAGAGAATAAGAATAAAAATGGAAAGAGGAATCCAAAGACTCATATCATAGGAAAGAAGGCAAGGAAACTCAGTAAGAAAAAAACCAAGTTGGAAAAACTACAGGAAGTTCCAGAAAATACTTCGGAGGAGGCAAATCTACAAAACTTGAACCTCGCCAGAATAGCAGAACCACGAAGAATAGCACTTCACCACAACGAAGCTATATGACTGCTAGGCACACCCCGACCATTAAAATAACGCTCCATAATGGCTAGAAACACAATTATTGACGGAAAGAACATCGTTGGAATGTTGGGACCGTGCCATAATGGACATATTTGTATTGATTGAGGAATTGTTTCCCATTGGAGGAATCCATTACGACACTCGCTTATTTAACCCATCGGACGCTGCGTTGGGACCACTTTTTTTTACACGTGATTATCTGAGCTAACAGATAATCGATTGCATACCACGCCGTGATTTATAGACCTCGCTTGTATGTTCTCCTACCCAATCTAGTTGGTTACAAGTCTGAATGTCGCAAGAACATAGCGCGTTAGAGAAATCTGTGGAGGATATTCTTGTGGAGCTCATGGATGAAAGAGTTATGTTTGTAGGAATACAGGCGTCATCGCTTGGCGTATTGCAAGCATCCCCCTCAACTAGACATCATTATAGTCAGACCACAATTGAGAAGTGAAGCAAACACCGTGATGATCTAGATAACGCGAAGCAGATCCTTTCAGTCTTGCCTGAAAACATAAAGGAGGATTATTGTGATTTAGAGAAGGGAAAGCGAGGCTACAAGGTATCCTCCATACAGGATGGCGCAGTGTGCCTAACTTGCCAGCTAATAGCTGGCAAGCTCGTCAGAAATAACCGTCTGACACAGGTCACTAGATTCGAGGTAGACCTCACAAGGAAGTGCATAGAAGGAATGCAAATGAACTGGGCGATTTACCTCGTCAACGAGCTCGAGAAGGATTGTCGCAAAGCGCAGGATGAGGGCTATGAATTCCATTTTAGTTGGTTACTGATACTAATCGCATTTGTCGCTTGGAAGATGCTGGAAGGAGCGACATTTCCAGAAGTTGAGCCATTAGAGCCGCTGACTGCAAGGTTCTCCACCTTGTGGTATACAAACGACATGTCGAAGAAGTGGCAGTAGAACGATGTATTCCATGCTTATTACCAGCAGGTGAAGCATGCCATTGAGGCATTTCCATGAAAGACCTTGAATACACTGCACCATTACAGATCGCTAGCGAATTTCTGCGTAGATTGACACTTTAACTACATCACTGCGCATAGGGATTAAAGTAAGGAGGAACTGCAGTCCTATTATAAGCTGACCAATGAAGAAATGGAGCTACCAAAGAATGGCTAGAAGATTTCCTTGTAACAGTTGAGGATGTAGAACTCTCCGACCCTGACATCATTGGAAGTCCCTTGGTCACCCGAGTTGAACATGATGGACATACTAGTGCGAAGAAAAATAAGAAAAAGGAGGAAGTGCAGAACACATAAATTTATGAGGAGGACAATGCCTCAGAGGGAAGTAGGCCTGAATCAACCGTAGGAGGAGGAGGAGATGAAGTGAATCCAAAAGAAGGAGGGGAAGAAGGAGAAAAGAAATATATGGGCGAATTTACACTGCCAAAGGATCCCCCTACAGAGGACGAAACATCGAAGAAAAGGAAGGTTTCTTCACAGAAACCCTCAGCAAGAAATAAAACCCGTGCCAATAAGCCTCAGTAAAAGAATGTTCTCATAGTGGATGATGTCGATCTCATCATCACAGTTGTGGAGGATGATTTAGAGGATATCTTGTAGAGACATGGAGTGAAGCAAGAGATGTTGTATGAAAGAATCCAGAAAGAGATGAAAGAGATACAACAAGCCATCCATTCAAGCCGCACAGTACCTACTACGCCTTCTTCATCAGAAAGTGCAGAATTGGGGGATGAGCCCACCCAATTACGAAGGTTATCAGATGCAACAAAGGCTCGACTTCGTCGAGTAAAAGAAGAAAAGGAGGAGGCTATAGAAGCCTTGAAGCAAGAGAAGGAGGAGGTCTTAGAGAAACTTTGAGTTGCACAAAAGGAGAAAGATGAAATTAGGGCGATGTTCGAGGAGGACAAAGAGAAGACCCAAAAAGAAAAAGACCAGCTGCTCGCAGAGAAGACTATGGTTAAAGAAGCAGTGACTAAAGCACTTTTCTCTGTGTCGGGCTTGGCATAGGAGGAAGAAGAGTTATCCGAGATACAAGTAGGGAAGATTTTTGAGGCCATTCAGAAGCTTCAAGTAGTGTCAAGCACTCCGCAAGAAGTGCGCGGTCAAAGGGAAGAAATCACCAAGAGCGCAATTGGAAGGATCAGGGAACTCAACTCAGAATGTAAGAAATTGAGTGACCATAGTGCGCAGACCTATGAATGCCTCGCAAAAGACCTAGAGCTGAGGAAACTGGAAGCACAACTCAAGAAGGCGCAACAACAAGCATCCACCGTCCAGGCACAAATGCAACTACTCATTGCAGTCAAGAGGATGAAACGATCACGGGAACAATGCATAGTCCAGTAGAAAATTACTGCCATGTAGAGAAAAGTCATGGAGGTTACACAGAGATTACAGCTGGTGTAGGATGAATCCTGTATGACTTTTGAAGAGATTGAAGGACAAGGCTCACAACTAGACCAAGTGGTTGCGACAGTGGAACAATGCGTGGAAGGGCCTGTTAAAGAGAAATTGATTCAAAAGTTCATCGAGAAGGAGGATTTGGTGAAGCAACAAGTCGAGGCAACTCTATCTAAGCTCAAGGCCTTTGAAGGTACGTTGCCCAAATCTGAGTGACTTGAGACGAGTCACAGGTGAGTGTTGGGGGCCTGTTGGCCCTTGACCAAGTTTTGAGGAAACATTGGTCATGTTTGACCACTTTTGGGACTTCGACAGGCTGGTCGAATATGGAGTGCCTAGGTGAAGCTGAGATCACGGGATCTCGCTTGTTTTGCGGGCTTGTGTACCCAACAAAGGGTTTGAGGGTTTATGTAACGGGTTAAGGGATGTCAGCCCATGGGTTTACCCATGATTAGGCCTCTTTGTAAATATATAAATAAGTAGCTAAGCGATGTAAGAAGCATGATGTGGTTGGCTATGTGCATAATAGGTTAATGTTGTATTAGTGTAAGAGATTGTAAGTTGCTTTATGCAGACAGACTGTGCAAAGAAGGCTCTATGCTATTAAGGAGTTGGCTTTGTTCCTTGACCTGATTTTGGGGAAGGTGGATCTAGTGCGCTGTGCATAGATCACCTATCCACTACGGAGTTGTTTCTGTGGATTTGTGCATGGGAGAATATGAGTGTAAGAATCCTGAAGACTAATAAAGAAGAAGAAGAAGTTGTAGCTTAGTGCTTAATGGTGTAAATGAATGCTAGATCTGAGCTAATGCTATGTTCTAAGATGTTTTAAGGGATTGATCTTGGTTGTTTCTGTGTTGATTTATAATAAGGGTTAATCTGCGATGTTAATGAGAATCGTAACTTAATGCATATTGTTGGCTAAGTTCTCTATTAAGTATTGTAATCACAGATATGTGTCACAAATTGGTTGTAGAGACCTGAGTCCTACAAACCCCCCTTCCTCTACCTCGGGTGAGACGTCATCTACTTTGTAGGTGTTGCCGAAAGGGTCGATAGTTAGGGTTTTGTTGCTGTGTTGTTGAAGCGTTGAACCCTGGGTCTGCCCCTGTGCCAACATGTGGCCAACAGTCAATAAAGATTCCAAGGAATATTGCCATAAATGTGATGTTTTCACTAGCACATTTGGCCCATTTTGTGACGATTGTTTCGATGCTTATGCAATGTTATGTCATTGATATGGCGACGAATTTGGAGTTTCTGAAACGTCGGTTTAGGTGACTTGGCATTTGTGATGAACTTGCGAAAACGTCGCATAAGCGATGATATAGGCAAACGATCTCAAACCAACTTTTCGTCTATATTGCGACAACAACTTTTATAGTTAAACCGACACATCAATGGAAGCCGTCGTCACATATTCGACGAAATTTTTTTTGTTCTTTATGTAGCTAAACCGACACAAACAATAGAAGTTGTCGTCAAATCAATGATGAACACTTTCCGTTGTTTATATAGCATAACCGTCGCACCGATAAACGTGGTTCTCGCATATGCGACGACAACTTTCCGTTGTTTATATAGCATAACCGTCACATAGATAAAAGTGGTCGTCGGATATCCGATGACAACTTTCTGTTGTTTATATGGCAAAACCGTCGCATATATAAAAGTTGTCGTCGGATATCCGACGACAAATTTCCGTTGTCTATATGGAAAAACTGTCGCATATATAAAAGTTGTCATCGTATATTCGACGACAACTTTCCGTTGTCTATATGGAAAAAGCGTCGCATATATAAAAGTTGTCGTCGGATATCCGAAGGAAATTTTTTTTTAGAAAAAAAAAATATATATATATTTTGGGCATCAATTTTGATATTAATATTAATATTAAATCCCAAAGGTTATTTCATGAGCCCCGTATTGATTTCACAAAGCCTTGGGACTTATTTGATGGAGCTTATCAAGGCTCGCCAAAAATATGTGGGGATGGAGTCATACTCTTTGGAGCCAATCATGGCACTATGCTTGGAGAAAAAATCTATGTTCGAGGAGGCCTCATTTTTCCATATCTACATAGATTTTAATTAAAAATAGGATATGTTGTCAAAGTAAGCCATCATGCTACAAGGCTCCTTGTGGGAATGTGAATACAAGGACAATCCTCTACCAGAAGCTACTCAATTGTCTATGTTTTGATGTTTGGTTGATAGGTCTTGGGGTAGATATAGAATTATTTTTTCTTGAAGGTTAAAGATGATTCTAGTTATGTTAGTTTTTGTCTAGATTGATTTTGTATGACTATGTACGAATCATATATGGATCTCTTTTGTAAGATGAAATGTATATGTCTAGGTTAGTATCAGGGAAGATGAACAGAGCCAAAAGGCTAGCTTATGTGTATTTTTATTTCCTACTGAGATATCAAATACAATGAGTTTTTCATTGGAATATATATATACCCATTGTTTCAAGATGCAACTAAGGAAATTGAATTTCCATCTATTCA
>ML846492.1:9601-28189 GCA_009831015.1 Picea engelmannii
TGGTACATGTCTTAACTCTTTCAATAACCATTGGTTTCCATTCTCTTTGCTTTATTTTTACCTTACCCATTCCAACAATTTTGCATGGTGCATCATCACCCAAATGAACCTGTCCAAAATCACCTTGAACATAATATAGAAAATGTTGTTGATTAAATGAGTTGGTTGTCATTGATGCCAACCCTTGAAGAAAGTATGGTAGCACAATGGATTGGGTAATGGACCCAATTTTGTTTGATGAATAATGATATGAGTTTTGAGATATTTGCAGGTAAGACTATTCCAAATGGATAGTACATGTCATGCCATTTCCGGTGGTATGTGGAAAATCACATAAATCCTCACGGTTAGAGAGTTATGGCCATGTGAAGTTTGAGAACCCTCATGAGTCATCTAGAATACCCTAAAAGTCAAAGTGTTTGCAAAAGAAATTATTTAAATAATAAAGTTAATGGAGAACTCCCTAAAATAAGGAAAGTGGAATGCTACATGAAAGTATAAATAAGAGGAAAGGCTCCCTTATTTAATCAAACTTGAACACATTGAATATCTTTTGTGTGTGAGGCTTATTTCAAGTACTCATTAATACATCTGAAGTTACAAAGGGTTGATGACGAAAGTCTATGAATTACAGCGAATACTAAAAAACCCTAAGTTATAAGGCGTACGTGGGCTGACAGTGTATTAGGATGCATACATACGTGGGTGACATTGTATTAGGGTGCGTACGTACATAGGTTGGCAGTGTATTAGGACGCGTACATATTGGTAAAGCCATGGAAACTTGAAAAGATGAAGATGCAGAGGTTCTATATTATGAGATCAAGCTCCCAGGAAGGTCTACAATGCTCAGATACATCATATATATCCATTGGTTCAAAAGGTATGTCTTATTTCTATGAATAGTTGGATTTTGATGTATGCATGAGAAATGGTTATGGAGATTTGATAATTCTCCCTAGAGAGACTAGTGGTTGCATGGGATCTTCTGTATAATTCAGATCTACAAAAATACAGTGCTGGTATATTTATCATTGATACTTCTTGTTGAGGCACATCTTGTATTTCTTGGCATATGGCTAAGGGTTTTTGTGGTATATGGTTGAGATCTTGTATTGGTTGATGTATTGAGAGGCTGAATATTAGAAAGGGTTTGAAGTCTAGATCATGTGAGGGTTATTATACTTATTCATGATTACACACACTTATGGCACATGACTAGAGAGAGATATGTATGAGGATTCATGCATAGGGTACAGATACAGTCTGGATGTAGTGACATGTTACAGATCTATGTGAAAGAAGTTACACAAGGTTAGAAGTTTTCAAAGAAAGAGAACCCTAGTTTTCAAAAGTCATACGCAGGTTGCATAACAGTTTGGTCACGTACATATGTGGGCTGCACAATAGATAGGGTGTGTACATACACGTTCTACAACACTACAGGTCACATACCTATTGTATTTTGTTGATACATGTTCAGTTCAGGTACAAATTGATTACAGGGAAGTTGTATAGGTTGGTCGTAGGTCAGTGGTACAGATTGATACAGTTGTACAATGGTATATCTCACAATGATAGTGTGACATTGGTTCCATCATTCTACTTCTACTTCAGGGCGGTTGGACGGGGCAAGGACAGGTGGTTGTAGCCACCTTTCAGTGGTAGCCAAAGAACATAGGGGGTTGTAGCCTCTTTTTTGTTGTAGCCAGAGAATTGGGGAGTTGGAGCTTCCCTCAGGTTGTAGCCTGAGAAACTAGGGGGTTGGAGCCTCCTTCTAGTTGAAACTAGAAAACAAAGGAAGTTGGTGCTTCCAATGGATGTAATTCTTCATGACATATAAGAAAAATCATTCTGTGGTTTTCTCCTACTTTGGGTTTCCACATAAAAACACTGGTGTATTGTGTATGTGTGTAATTGCTCATTTGTTCATTGTTTATTAACTCTGTAACTACTGGATGATAATGCTACATTGATATAACACTTTCATTTTATGGTGAAAAAGGATTAAATTGCTCTATTACTGATTCACCCCCCTCTCAGTAATCCAACAATTCGTTTAAGATCTGGTTCCTTCATAAATTAGTTTAACCACTGAAAGGTAGATCATGGACAGAAACATGTATAAAAATGAAATACCACAGTTTGATGGACAAAAGTATGCATTTTGGAGCATAAGGATGAAGAGATATATACAGGCACAGGGATTTGAAATTTGGCAATCAATTGTAGATGGATACACAACACCAGTAGTTCCACCGACAAATGAAAAAGTAATAAAACTTGGTTAGAATAATTCCAAAGCCACAAATGCACTTCTAAATGGCCTTGGAGAATCGATATTCACAGAAGTTGCACATTGTAAATCCGCTAAAGAGATTTGGGACAAACTTCAAAATATTTATGAAGGAGATTCAAAAGTCAAAGAAGCAAAGCTTCAAACTTATAGAGGTCAGTTCAAACAACTAAAGATGAAGGAAGATAAGAATATTGCAGCTTAATTTTTACGAGTCGATGAAACAGTGAATGCAATCCTAGGATTGGGAGAAGAAATTAAAGAATCTGTGATTGTTCAAAAGGTACTAATATCTCTTCCTATCATATTTGACCCTAAGATATCAGCACTAGAAGAAAGAGCATATCTGAACTCAATAAGCATGGATGAAATACATGGAATATTCACAGCATATGAAATGAGAATTGAACAAGAAAATCCAGATATAAAAGAAGCAACCTTCAAAGCATCCAAAAAGTCAAAGTAAAAGGGAAAGCAAAAAGAAAAAGAACATAGCAGCAACAATGACGTCTCAGAAGATGATGGAGGAGTGGCCAACTTTGTCAAAAGATTGAACAAGGGAACCAATGACAGGTATAGAGGTAAACTTCCTTTGATTTGTTTTAATTGTGATGGTATTGGTCATTTTGCTAACAAATGTCCTCATAAGAAAAATAGAAATGATGAAGGTTACTCAAATAGCAAACAAACATTTAAAGAAAAAAGAACCACAAAGAAAGTTTTCAAGAAAATCTTATGCACCAAATAAGACATCTCATCATCAGATGAAGATGAAGTCAGTGACAGTGAGATAGAAATATTTCTATTCATGGAAGTAGAAGACTCTGATAAAGAAGACTCTGAAGAAGAATATGAAGAGGCAAAATTTGACTATTGAGAAGAATTGTTGTGTGTCATAGAAGTTATAAAAAGAGAAAACAAGAAAAACAAGAAACTACAAGAGGAACTAGACAAGAAACAAGACACTCGAGAACTAGAACAAATGATCACAATTTTTAAGGTTCAAATTGAAGAAGAACTCAAAGAACAGCTAGAAGGAAGAGACAGGATCATTGAAAATTTGGAAGCAGAGATTGTCACATTAAGAAAAAATCTTCAAAAGAAAAATATGCAGAATAACTCAAAAGTTTTGAATGACATTATCAACAGTAAAAAACCTCATCATGACAAGTCTGAACTTAGATACAATTGGACAAAAAAGGGATCAAGCTCCAAAACAATAGAACAAGAAACATATCTGAAAATATATGCAGAAACAATCAAAGTGGATAAGAAGGTATACAAATAAAATTACAGGGACACTCCTTCACCGAGAAGATTCATATTTCATAATCAATGACCAACATAAACAGATAAGACTCAGGAAGAAGAAGGATTCATAAGAGTACCTCCTTTCAGAATATCTTCAACTCCCAGGTATCAAACAATATTTTTTGGTTTATGCTATGCATGTAATAATTTTGGACATAAAGTTGTGAATTGCAAAGCTAACAATAGGAACATAAACAACTTTGAAAGTCATACACAAAAGGGTTATCCAAGAAGGCCTAGTGAAACACAGAGAAGAAGTTACAACAAGTTTGAATATTTGAGCACTAGTGTGGAATGCTACAAATGTAACAAGTTTGGACACATGGCCAAAGATTTAAGAATGACAGTCTCTCCTAGAGAACCAAAACAGAACAACAACAGTCACAGACAGGAACCTCAGAAAAGGACATGAATAAGAAAGAAGAATCAGTATAGCAATGAAGAATGCACACTCGCTCTACAAGCTAAGCAGAAGAAACATTGTTGGTATGTTGACAGTGGTTGTTCAAAACACATGGCATGTGATAGAGACAAGTTTCTTACATTAATAAAGGAAAGAGATGGATCAGTCTCCTTCGGAAATGATGATTCATCTAAAATCATTGGAAAAGGCACAGTCAGAATTGGGAACAAGAATACCAAGGCATAAAATGTTCTACTAGTAGAAGATATGAAACATAATCTTCTAAGTGTGATTCAAATGTGTGACCAAGGTCATAAAGTTAATTTCGATCCACAAAAGTGTGAGATAAGAAAAGAAGGTTCAGGAAAATTGATTGCAACGGTTGCGAGAACTTCAAGAAACATATATGTATCAAGTGAAATTGGAAATGAAAATTGTTGCCTAGAAAAGGAAGATGAAAGTTAGCTATGGCACAGAAGAATGGGTCACATACATTTTGATAACCTTTTCAAAGTCAGCAAAAAGGAAGCAGTTAGAGAAATGCTCCAGATCACGAAACCATCCAACACTTTATGCAAGCATTGTCAACAAGGAAAGAAAACAAAGACCAGGTTCAAATCAAAGGAATATTCAACGACAAGACCACTGGAAATTGTGCATATTGATATAGTTAGACCAACTACAACAAAGGGTTTAAAAGGTGAGAAATACTTTATGTTATTAGTTGATGATTATACAAGAATGATTGTAGTTTGCTTCCTCAGAAATAAGTTAGAAGCTTTTGAAAACTTCAAGGTCTACAAGGAAATGGTTGAAAATGAAATGGATTCAAAAATCAAATGCTTGAGATCTAATAATGGAGGAGAGTTCACTTCAAAGGAATTTATGGACTACTGCAGCAGACATGGAATAAAAAGGAAATTCTCCATTGCTAGGACACCTCAACATAATGGATTTGTTGAAAGAAAGAACAGGACAATACGGGAAATGGCTCGAACAATGCTAATGGATTCCAAATTGACATATATCTTTTGGAAACAGGTAGTGCATATAGTAGTTCACATTCAAAATAGAGTAATGCTCAGAAACAACACTGAAAAAACTCCCTACGAGCTATGGAAAGGAAGACCAGCAAATGTAAAACACTTCAGAGTTTTTGGAAGCAAATGCTACATCAAAAGAGAAGATGGCATAATGGGAAAGTTTGACTCTCATGTGGACAAAGGAATACTTGTTGGTTACTCAAGTACAAGGAAATCATACAAGTGTTACAGCCTGAGATTGAAAAAAGTTGTGGAAAGTATCAACGTAACAATTGATGAAACAGGTAGACAAGAATTAAAGGAAGAAGAAAATGAATCAATGAAACAGCTTTATGAAGAAGAAGTAGAAGATGAAAAAGAAGTAGAAGAGGAAGATGAGGAGAATCCGACAAAAGTAGAAGAGAAAGTTCAGAAAGTGCCTCCAAAGACACCTAGCAGACGAGTATAGAAGAATCATCCTTCATATCAAATTATCATAAACAAAGATGCAAGAGTTGAGATTAGAAGAAGAATCTGTTCACCAGAACAAACGCACCTAGCACTCTCATCTACGATTGAACCAAACTATTTTGAAGAGGCCAGCAAGGATGAATTTTGGAATAAGGCCATGGATGAAGAATTGGATCAAATAGAGAAAAAGACACTTGGGAATTGGTTCCAATACCAAAGAATAAGAATGTGATCGACACAAAGTGGGTATATAGGAATAAATTGAATGAAGATGGACAGGTTACAAGAAACAAAGCTAGATTGGTATGTAAAGTATATGCACAGGTTGAAGGAATTGACTTTGAAGAGACATTTACCCCAACTGCCAAAATGGAAGCAATATGTTTTCTCTTAGCTTATTCATGCTCCAAAAATATTAAAGTGTATCAGATGGACATGAAATCAACTTTTTTGAATGGAGAACTTGAAGAAGAAGTCTAAATTGAACAACCAGAAGGATTTCAGTTGTTAGAGAATGCAGATTATGTGTGTAGATTGAAGAAGACCTTGTATGGTCTAAAACAATCTCCTAGAGCATGGTACTCTATACTAGATAAATATCTACATCATGTAGGGTTCATAAAAGGAAGTGTAGACAACAACCTCTACATAAAGGTAACTCAAGATAGTATTTTATTAATTGAAGTTTATGTTGATGATATTATTTTTGGAAGTACTAATGATAGGTTAAGCCATAAATTTGCAAAGGACATGCAGAATGAATTTGAAATGTAATTACTTGGAGAACTATCCTTCTTTTGGGGTCTTCAGATACGTCAAAACAATCAAGGAATTTTTATTTCTCAAACCAAGTATATCAGAGAAATGCTAAAGAGGTTCGGAATGAAATATTGCAAACCAGTTGCAAGTTGTGCAAAGATGATGATTCAAAGTCTACATATCAGAGGCAATACATGTCAATGATTTGTAGCCTACTATATGTGACAACATCCAGACTAGATGTAATCCAGGAAGTTGGATAGGTGGCACAATTTCAAGAAACACCAAAGGAATCACATCTATTAGTAGTGAAGAGGATTTTCAGATATCTCAAAGGAACAAAAGAGTTTGGATTGTGGTATCCAAAAGGAAAGGATTTATCACTTATTGCCTACACAGATGCAAATTGGGCAGGTTGCATTGATGACCGACGAAGCACCAGTGGAGTAGTGTTATACTTGGGTGAGTGTTTAATATCATAGCTAAGCAAGAAACAATCATCAGTATCTTTATCTACAACCGAGACAAAGTATATTGCAGCAGTAGCATGTTGTACACGGGTCCTATGGATGAAACAAACTCTGACAGATATACAGGTTGAGTATGATGATCCCATTCCAATCTATTGTGATAATACAAGCGCCATCAGTATCTCAAACAACCCGGTGATGCACTCCAAGATGAAGCACATTCCAATCAAGTATCACTTTCTATGGGAACAAGTTGTAGAAAAGAACATCATATTTGAATATGTGGGCACAAAAGAACAAGTGGCAGACATATTTACAAAACCACTTCCAAGGGAAGCCTTTGAGTATCTTTGCTAGAGACTCGAATTTATTTCTACTCCAAAATGAATGATTTTTAATTCTTATCTTATATGTCTTAGATGTACACGAGGAAACATAATAAAGAGGACAGTTCAGGTTGGGAGATCAGACAGTTCAGTTAGGGGGAGCAGCCCCAGATGGAAAGATACCTTTTCCATTGATGACAAAGGGGGAGATATTTATCAGATGCAGAGAACATAGGAATGGTTCCAGGAGGAGCATTGGTCACAGAGATGCAGAAGATAGAGGCATGGTTCCAAGGGGAGTGATGGTCACAGGGGGAGATTGTTGATATGAGTGATATGACTTCAGTGTTGCATGGCATGACCTCAATATTGCATCAGAGTGTTGCCATCAATGCCAAAGGGGGATATTGTTGATTAAATGGGTTGTTTTCATTGATGTCAACCCTTGAAGAAAGTCTGGTAGTGAATATCGGTAGCACAATGGTTTGGGTAATGAACCCAAGTTTGTTTGATGTATAATGGTATGAGTTTTGAGATATTTGCAGGTAATACTATTCCATATCGATAGTACATGTCATGCCATTTCCGGTAGTATGTGGAACGTCACATAACTCCTCACAGTTAGAGATTTATGGCCATGTGAAGTTGGAGAACCCTCATGAATCATCTAGAAGCCCCTAAAAGTCAAAGTGTTTGCAAAAGAAATTATTTAAATAATAAATTTAATGGAGAACTCCCTAAAATACGGAAAGTGGAATGCTACATGAAAGTATAAATAAGAGGCAAGGCTCTCTCATTTAATCACACTTGAACACATTGAATATCTTTTGTGTGTGAGGCTTATTGCAAGTACTCATTGATACATATGAAGTTGTGAAAGTCTGAGTTAGTACGAAGGGTTGACGATGAAAGTCTCAGAATTACATCGAATACTAAAAAACCCTAATTTATGAGGCGTACGCGGGCTGACAGTGTATTAGGGTGCGTACGTATGCATGATGGCAGTGTATTAGGGTGCGTACATGTTGGTAAATCCATGGAAACTTGAAAAGATGAATATGTAGAGGTTCTAGATTCTGAGATCAAGCTCCCAGGAAGGTCTACAGTGCTCAGATACATCAAATCTATCCATTGGTTCAAAAGGTATGTCTTATTTCTATGAATAGTTGTATTTTGATGTATGCATGAGAAATGGTTATGGAGATTTGAGTATTCTCCCTAGAGAGACTAGTGGTTGCATGGGATCTTCTGTATAAGTAAGATCTACAGAAATACAGTGCTAGTATATTTATCATTGATACTTCTTGTTGACTCACATCTTGTATTTATTTGCATATGGCTAAGGGTTTTTGTGGCATATGGTTGAGAGCTTTTATTGGTTGATGTATTGAGAGGTTGAATATCAGAAAGGGTTTGAAGTCTAGATCATGTGAGGGTTATTATACTTATTCATGATCACACACACTTATGGCACATGACTAGAGAGAGATATGTATGAGGATGCATGCACAGGGTACAGATACAGTCTGGATGCAGTGACATGTTACAGATCTATGTGAAAGAAGTTACACAAGGTCAAAAGTTTTCAGAATAAAGAGAACCCTAGTTTTAAGAAGGCATACGCAGGTTTCATAACAGTTTGGTCGCATACATATGTGGGCTACATAATAGATAGGGTGCGTACATACGCGTGCTACAACATTACAAGTCGCATACATGTTGTATTTTGTTGATACATGTTCAGTTTAGGTACAGATTGATTACAAGGAAGTTGTAAAGGTTGGTTGCAGGGCAGTGGTACAGATTGATACAGTTGTACATTAGTATATCTCACAATGATAGTGTGACAATGGTTCCATCATTCTACTTCTACTTCAGGGTTAGACAGGGCAAGGACAGGTGGTTGTAGCCACCTTCTGGTTGTAGCCGGAGAACATAGGGGGTTGTAGCCTCCTTCTGGTTGTAGCCATAGAATTGGGGAGTTGGAGCTTCCCTCAGGTTATATCCTGAGAAACTAGGGGGTTGGAGCCTCCTTCTAGTTGCAGCTGGAAAACAAAGAAAGTTTGTGCTTCCAATGAATGTAATTCTTTAAGACATATAAAAAAAATCATTCTGTGGTTTTTGCCCACTTTGGGTTTTCACATAAAAACACTGGTGTACTATGTATGTGGGTGATTGCTCATTTGTTCATTGTTTATTTACTCTGTAACTACTAGATGATAATGCTACATTGATATAACACTTGCATTTATGGTGAAAAAGGATTAAATTTCTATATTACTCATTCACTCCCCCCTCTCAGTAATCCAACAAATGTTTCCTATGGGGCGTGGCATGAAATGAAGCCCCTGAATATAAGATTCAGAAATATTATCTACAAAATGAATCAAATCATCTTGTAACACATCACCTGTTACATTTTCTTCTTGTTTTTTCTCTTGTTGTTCATCTATTTGTTTCTTTAGAGCTTTTCAATGATTCTTTAGATGTGCTTTCTTCCCACAATTCCAACACTCTATATTTCCCATTCTGGATTTGGATCTTCCCTTCCTAGAATTCCCATGGTTCTATGAACCCTTTCCTCTATCTTTTTGTCTTCCCCTCTTCTCTACAATCAACACATTACCTAATGTATCACCTGTTTTTTTCCGTCACATTTTCTCACTAAGGATAACACCAACAACATCATCGAATTTTAGAGTGTTTGAACCAGAGACAGAGTTACTTACAGCCATGACCAGGCCATTCCATCTTTCTAGCAATGAGAACAAGATTAGAATATCCCTGACCTCATCATCAAAGTCCACTTTTAAGGAAATTAGTTGATTAGTAACCGTATTAAATTCATTTAAATGATCTGCAATAGACCCACCTTTTGACATATTCATGTTAAATAATATCTTCATTCGAAATACCTTATTGGACATCGAGGGTTTTTCATACAGTTTAGCCAATGTGTCCATCAACGCCTTTGTTGTATTTTCTTTTGAAATATTGAAAGCCACAGATGCTTCCAGGCTTGGTCGTATCATTCCTAGTTCCTTTATGTCAAGAAACTCCCATTCTTCATCCTTCATGGCCGTTGTCTTCTTTTCTATTCCACCCAATGGTAGGAATAGATAATTATGATATAAATAATCTTCCATTTACATCTTCCATAATTGGTAGTTTTGGCCGTTAAATTTCTCGACCCTAAACTTTCCATCTTTCGCCATTGCCCTCACTTGAACCAGGAACCCTCTTTTCCTATGAGTTACCTTTTGCGTTGATAACAATTTTTATAAAAATAGGATCACAAAGAAATAAAATAAAACAAATGCGTAAATAAAACACAGAAGATACACAATACAATAGAGACATAGATATACGTATTCCACCTAGTTTGGGCTACGTCCACCAAAGTAATTGCTAGGTCCTTCCTTATTATTATCCAACAAATGAAGGGATACAACCTACAACACACCCATTGTAACCTACTCTTATTTCGCTCATAGTATCCTCTCTCAGAATACAATATTCCCAATAATACATAGTCGCAGTACAATTCCCTCATAAAAGAGGGTTGCCTTCTAGGGAAAAAAACCCTAAAAATAAATTATACCGTCAAATTTGCGACCTTGTAATGAACAGTCTAGATTGACTCCGAAATTACAATATTTTACAAGGAAAATTCTCCCAATATTTTGCTTCGGTGACGCTACCCCTGAATCCCCCACCAGGGGGGCTACAAAAATTGTCACCCCCCCAAACCCCCTCTGGCGACAATTGTGGGGGGGAAATCCCCCCACACCCCCCCATTAGGGAATGGGGTCCAAGCACGGCTGAAACAAACCTCTGAATCAGGAATATAATTAGACTCCACAACCAATATGAGAGAGGAAGAGGGAGCAACCAATGTTCTTAAGTGGAGAATATTATGGAGGAAAGAACCTTCCAACAAGGGATGTCGTAAACATTTTCAAATGAGGATTGGAAGTAAGGAGGAAAATAGAAGTTCTAAGAAGAGTGTGAGTAGATGCAGAAGTCAGAGAAGAGAAATGGATGCTCAAAAGGTTCCAGAGGAGAGAACCTGTGATGTCAAAAGTTGAATCTCATGAGGAAATCTTGATTAGGTATTGAGTGGGAAAGAGAGGAGACTTGCTATAGAGGGAAAAGGATTGATGCAGCTCGTAGTGGGAAAGGATAATCTCATAAATGGAAGATATGGATATGACTACTGATATTCATGTCAGGGGTTCAAAGAGAAGCCACACCAATGGGAACAAGAGTGATAAAACAATTGGTAGAGAGAAAATGAATGAAGATTAATTTGACAAGGAATTTTCTGAGTTGAAGGAAAGACTCGGTATAGTAATGAAGTTTCTATAGGAAGGTGAGGAAGATAAGAGATATGGATGGATACTAAGGAAGAGAAATGTAAAATGGAATATGTTGTAGGTGAATCTAAGGCATATATTGTATGTTTGGATCAAAGAGGAAGAACACATAGAAGTTGAGTATAGGAAGTCCTTGGAAGTAGGACCAATAATTCACTTTTGTGAACAAGAGAAGGGAGTGATACTTGGAGAGGAAGATGAATTTGAGAGTTCAAACCTCATGGAAAGCTTGAAAATTTCATTCCAGCGTAAGGAAAGGATGTTAGAAGCATCTAAATAGACTCAAAAGTCTCATCTTTATAAAACTAATAAATTGTGTGTAGTTGCAGGTTCTACAGATTATGCAAGTCATGAACATAGGCCTCCACTTGAAGTTATCATCAAGGAAGAATTTCCTCCTAAAAGTATAGAGGATGGACAACTCCATAAAACTGTCATATCAGAAGAAGAGATATCATTGTCTCATAAAATAAGTAAAAAGGGATATTATGCATGTTGAAAGAATGCAAGTGTTGAAGTAATAAGGAGGATGAAGGTGTGAAGAGAATAGTAAGTTGGATTGGAAATACTTGAAGTAATGAAGTACATGGAATTTTTTAGCATGGGTTATGCAAGACTATAGTGATGCAAGCATGGAAATTACCAAAGAATAAATGATAGTGAATGATGATGATTAGGAGATCATGAAAAAAGAATTAACCCTGGGAGTTTGATGCAGGATCATTTTTCCTCCAAAGTCAACCTTGTTGATTAGGATTTAGGGGTCTTGAAGTTTATTAAAGGGAGTGGGTTCCCTTAGTAGATTTGATTATCTTTTCCTCATGGTTTTCCTAAGTTTGTACTTATATTCTAGAAGGATATGGTTTTTTTACCTAATTATGATGTAAATGAATTAATTGAGCAAATTAGTTGGATTAGGTGGGTTGTCCTAAGTATGGAGGATTCGATCTAATTGATACTCATAAATTATAAAGAGAAAGAGTGATATTATTGTAGTTAGTGGCATATTCTTAGGAATTTGTTTTGTTGAGATGGAAGTGCATATTCCATGCATAAATTGTAAGCATTCGGGCATGTATGTCTGGCCAATTAATGAGGAATCAGGCCAAAAGGAGAGTGTGGTCAATTATTGAGGAATTTGGAAAAATAAGTGAGATAGGGTTGAGAACAAGCCTTGACTATCAATCGGACTAAGAAATATTTTCTAAAACCATGTACAGTGATTGAATTAATGAAAATGTTGTGACTGCGTGTATATTTATATGTCGATATGTGTGAATAATATATGAATGAACAATCGATGTTTTGTTCATTATGGAAAATGGTTCTCTATGTGAGAGGGATGAGTTCGAAAAGAATGAACTTCGTGGAAGAGTGAGAAACAAAGGAAACTAGAGAGCACAACGAAATCGGGTTGAAGAGATGAAGCTTTTCGAGAAGATTAGGATTGAATTAATGGCTTGAAGGAATCAAATTTAATTTTGTGTGCACGTTGAAAGAGGGATCAAATACCCTAAAAAATGGAGTTTGAATCCCTTGTAAAGGTTGAGGAACATTGACCGTCCAATTAGGATAAGGAGTGAATCATGGCCATGGATTTATCGTGAGATTCATGTTATCGAATTGAGTTAGAAAATAATGAAGTGTTCTATGAAGAAGACCCACCGTTGATCACGAAAGGATCAACGATGATCCATTAAGAATATCTTTGAATAAGTAAAGGAATTCAATGGTGGAGATCAAAGATGGAGTGGACACCCCAACCAAATCAACAACTCTCATTAATACCAGCACACCACCCATCAACAATTCCATTATGTGATAATTGTTTAAAAACCATTGATCCATTCTGTCGACATCCAACATTTTGAAATACCATCCTACCAGCCATGACACATTTTTTTTAAATGATCACAAAGTATCACGTTACCCTGACATCCTAACTTCCCAACATCGGGGTTCCATTGCAAAGGTTCCAACCTATTGACATATCAGCTTGGGATATATTTTTAATGAGTGAAATGATTATTGGCGTTGAGATATATTGATCTTTCGATCCCCGGGATATCGACTCCATCATCCTTGACTCTACATTTGGTTCCCTGCATATCGTCCTATTGACATCTTGATCACTAAAAAATTTGTGAGTTATGGTTATATAACACCAATGCAACCAATACCCAATACTATGATATGGAGATTCCAACAAACAAGGTGCCATCAAACTAGACCGAAACACTGGAAATGAGTGTATGTTGTGGTTGTGGTAAAGAAACACTGATCTGGTAGGCCCATGATCAGGGCCTACGATTATATGGAGAAGGAGCGCCAAAGATAAGTTCTCAAGTGAATAGTTTTGTGTTCTATGCGCAATGGTCACATGGAGGATAGGGATATTAGCACCATCATGAAGAAATCTTAAGGAAAGAGCTTGTATTCAACGCCTCTGTGCATTTGGAAAATTATTCGAATAGGGACAGAATGGTCTGAGAGTTGATTTTGAGATCTTTGAACTAGAGTTGAGACCTTGGGCATCTTACAAGGGTTTCAAAGCTTATCAATGAATGAAGTTTCCATTGGAGTGTTCTAGACTCTGGCTATATGAGTAAATGACCTAATGGGTCATCACACATCCAACAGACACCTAAACTTAAAATTTGAATAAACCCATAAAAAGATAACTCAAAAATAAAAAAAAATATTTATTTCCCTTTGAAAATTACTAACTTTTATTTTATTATTTTAATTGTTCTTTTATTGTTTTCTTTACAAATCCCATTTTGAACCTCAAAATTTTTCTCATAAATAAATAGATATAATAACTTAAAAAATTCATGAATAAAAATTTATCTCTCTTATCATGCAAAATTAAGGAAATAGAATAAGGAAAGGGTAACAACAATTAACCATGTACGATTAAAATATTGTTGTGAATATTGGAATCTACTTTTAAGGGGTAACATTCCAAAAGAGTGCAACTAAGATACAATTCAGTTACTTCACATCATTACATACTGTAGCACTCCTCCCCTAGGTTCATAACCTTGAAAAGGGTGCTTTAAAATAATGTACTAAATCTAATTTGTAGTCTCCTATCAATAATGTAGGAAATCTAATTTGTAGTCTCCTTTCTATAACTCAACTGCAATATAAATTTATTTAATTAAGCTATAAAATACCTCATTTTCAAGTAATTTTATTGCAATTTTTAAACAATTGGCATAATACATAATTAGTAATTTCCTTTACGAATGTTCGTGGTTAAACATCCATGATACCAATACAATTTAAGCAAACTTTAATGAAAAAATTTAGGTAGTATACATCTTCATAAATTTAAATAGAAAACATAGGAATATATATCATTTAATATGATGGATTTTCTCAATTATAGTATAAGTCTAGCTAGTAGAAAGATGTCTCCAAATATTTCATTCCCACTTCTTAGAGAGAACAATAATCCACCCTATCAGCCAAAAGTCAAGTTATATTCCTAACTATATAGAAAATTATTTTGGTTTCCTAACCCTCTATGTTTGAGGATTCATGAACATCATTGCACAATTGGTCTCTCGAATGGATTGCTACAATATATTTTTTTCACAAAAATATTCCATATTCTTTATCATTTCCCGAGAATACCAAGAAACGATATGGCTATAGAACCCCCTCTATAATTTTTCCTTCCCCTATTTATCACTTCCCCATGCTCATTCCACTAATCCTCCTCAATTACTCATATAAATAAATTTTAACAAACCCCAATCATAACAACTAGTACTATCCCTTGTATTAATTATTAGACCATTTTACAGTTATTGAATGCTAACTACCTAGTGGACCTTCTTCAATGAGACAACCGTATGTTACTTGTTGGCAAATGCTTAACAGGTAGCGTATGCTTGTCATTGATGGAAAGTACAACAGTGAAGATGGCAGGATCAGAGTGTGCATCAATAGACAAACAGGAACAACGTAGGCTCAAGAGGAATTAGCGTAGAGTCGAAATTCTTCCAAGTAAGAAGGATGTGTAAGCTTGGAGGAGAAGCGTCGCTGATCGTTGGATCCCATCCAAAATTCCCGACAGCATGAGGGCCGTCAGATCTGAATAAAGACAAGAAGTGTGCGCGCTGAAGAGGAGGATAGATCTCAGGTGTTAGATCTGAGCGCAGGATCCGACCACCGTTGGATCGAGGAAAACCTGCATGGTGTTTAAAGTGCAAGGAGAAAAGGGGCTCACAAAATCCCGAAAGCAGGAGGACCGTCCATCTCAAGGGGTTATGTGGACCGTTGATGCGACTCCCTGTCGGGGTTTCGAGGATCGCAAGTTGAAGAGGTCAAATAATAATAACCACAGGACTTGCGAAATCGTGATATGCGATACCCCGATATAATCTCGACCGTTGGACCGAGGAAAAATATGGACCATTGATTCCAGTCCTTGTTGGAGTTCCGTGGATTGAGAGTCGGACATGTCAAAAATTATTGACATCAGGAACCCCGAAATCACGATGTGGGAAATCTCGACTGAATCTGAACCGTCAGATCAAGATATGATCTAGACCGTCGACCTGACTCACGTCAGCAAACCACGTCAGCTAGGAACACGTGGCACAACTAGGTAATGACAAGTGTCAGGCTGATTCAACACTTCAGGCACATGTAAGTCACGAATCAGAGTGACACGTGGCAGTATTCAACACATGTCAATCTACGTGTGACGTCAGCATATGTACACCACTTCGGAGTTTCAGGGATCGCAACATGGAGAGGCAAGTAAACAGTGCAACAGAAATTCCAAAATCGCGATATGCGATATCGCGACGTATTTGCAACAGTCAGATCAAGAAGTGATCTGGACCATTGATCTGACTTCTTCACGGGGTTTCGTGGATCAGGATTTGGAAGTCACAAGAACATTCACCACAGGAATGTCGATTTCGCGATATGCGAAATTGCGATGCAATCGCAGTCGTAGAATCAAGCTCAGATCTGGACCGTTGATCTAACTCCATATCGGAGTTTCGGGGATCGCAACCTGGAGATGTCAAAGAAACAATGCAACAAGAATGTCGATTTCACGATATGCGAAATTGTGATGCAATCGCAGCCGTAGAATCAAGCTCTGATCAGGACCATTGATCCCACGCCATTACGAGGTATCGGGGATCACGACTTGGAAAGTCGAGATGCCACTTCTCCAGATCCACAAAACGCGAATTCATGAAAAATGTTTTTTTCATAGGCACTTGGTTATGACCATAGTCACATTGGGGAAGGAGCTAGTGTAGCAAGATTAATAAAGTTCATCCAACGACGCAAATAAACCTGAAGGAGATCGGAGGGCTACTGTAGCATGACATAGTATAACTGCCATAAACCACTGATGGTTCCATCCAGAGGACTTGAAGACACATGGGATGATTGACAGAGAAGGTGAAGAGCCTCTAGGAATCTTCAAGAGGAATGAAGATGTTCGTGAAGGTGATGGATAGTTGGATCGGCATTGAGGCCTATAACTGAAACAGAGAAGGTGAGCTCGAATTTCACAGAGAATATGAAGAGTCCCAACTTCCAGAGAGGCTGAGGAATCTCAGCATAACACCCAGTGATGTTGAACGCGTGGGAAAACAGCCAGAGAAGCTGAAGAGTCACGATGATGATCACGCAGAACACTTGAGATGTGGAGGATATTAGCGCGGGATGAGCATGCAGAGGAATGGTGAATATTGCATGCACAAGATGCATAGAAGCTACATATATACGGTACAGAGAAGAGAATAGGTTGTTGTTGTTGTTGTTGGAGGTTGTTGTGATTGTTGTTGGTGAAGGTGATTCATGTGTGAAGAAGGAGGAGAGTGCAACAGCTGAAGAGCAAAGAAGAGGAACTGTACAGGGAATGGACATGGCGCACAGAGCATAAAAAGTGGAAGAACAGATAGCACAAGTGATGTTTGTAGAAAGGCAATGAGGCAGACAGAGCAACGAAATACAGCAGAACAGTGATGAGTCTGGTAAGCCATTGTTGAACATCATATCACTGTAATAAGTTTCAGTAGCAAATATTTATATTTCAGGGTGGTTGGGAGGAGCTAGGGAGGACTTGTGTCCTCAAAGGTTCAAGTGGGTGCTTGAACACAGGGATTTGGTTCTTCCTTCTAGTTGGTGCTAGAAAAACACAGGGAGTTGGTGCTTCCTTCTAGTTGGTGCTAGAAAAACCAGGGAGTTGGTGCTTCCTTCTAGTTGGTGCTAGAGAAACCAGGGAGTTGGTGCTTCCCTCTAGTGGGTGCTAGAGAAAACAGAGAGTTGGTGCTCTCAGCAAGTTGCATCTTGAAAAACTGAGGTTGTAGACTCATTATGAGTTGGTGCTCATATGTATGATACTGTAAAGAATGTAACCATTACTTATCATATAAAGAAAAAGAGGTTTTTACCCTGCATGGGTTTCCTCAAGAAATATTTGTCTCTGTGTTTTTCATATATGTGAATGATGTTGAAAGTGCCATTGTTTATTTCCCTGTATTATTTTGATCATCATTCAGTGTCTCTACAAAGAGTTTAAAAGAACCATAATCGTTTAAGCACGGTAACAACTGATTCACCCCCCCCCCTCTCAGTTGTCTAACAATTGGTATCAGAACCGCCCCCTTTTATCTAAGGGTAGATCCTAGAGCTTAAACATGTCAAGCCATGAAAAAAATTCAACCAATAAGGCCCCTCTATTCAATGGAACAAACTTTGCCTTCTGGAAAGTTAGAATGAGAACCTACATAATGGCTTTAGGTGCAGATGTCTGGGATGTGGTAGAGATTGGTTATGTAAATCCAGTTGTGCTAGCTAATAAGGATGACAAACTAGAATTTAGCTTCAACGCTAAGGATATGAATGCTATCTTGAGTGGGCTTGCAGAAGCAGAATTTGTAAAAGCTATGCACCTAGGAACTGCCAAAGAAATGTGGGACAAACTCATTAACAGTTATGAGGGTAATGAGAAGGTAAAGGATGCAAAGATTCAAACCTACAGAATACAATTTGAACAGCTGAAGATGAAGGAAGATGAAACTGTTGGAAAATACTTTCTGAGAGTAGAATAAATGGTAAATGCAATGAAGGCACTTGGTGAAACAATTGGGGAACCTTCTTTAGTTCAGAAA
>ML846493.1:0-11105 GCA_009831015.1 Picea engelmannii
CTCCTTTATTATCTTATCCTTTCCTTTATTATCTTATCCTTAACCTGTCATACGTAAAGTTTCATAATGATTAAATTAAAGTTATTAAGCCCCTTAATGCTTTACCTAAATCATTGAATGTGTTAAGTAATCAATTAATTAATCAATCAATAGTTATAACAATTAATAAATAATTAATATTATTAATACTAATCATTGTTTAACTAAAACCATATTAGGACAATTAATTATCTAATTAATTATACTTAATAATCCCTATGCAACTATTTAACCAGGGTTGTTACAATCGAAATCCCATCTTTGGAAATAACGTGTCCTAATAAAATACCTTTTGAAACAGTGAATATAGTTTTCTTGGGATTAAGAGAAATCCCATATTTTCTGTAATGTTCGAAAATATGTCTCAGATGTTTTGGGTGGTATTCTCTTCTTTTAGAATAAATGATGATGTCATCAAGGTAAACCACCATGCTTTGACTGATTAATCCTTTGAAAGAAATTTCCATCTCCCTCTGAAAGGTAGCTCTTACGTTCATAAGACCAAAGGGCATTCGTCTATAAGCATAAGTTACCTATTTAGTTCGGAAAGTGGTCTTTAATCTGTATGGTCATACCACGAGAACCTAATTGTATCTTGAAATTCCATCTAATAGAGAGAATAGTTGAGACCCAGAGACGAGTTGTAGGATTTGTTCCATTGGGGGAACTGGATAGTTATCTTTGTCGGAAGAGTGAATTAGATTTCAGAAATCCATAAAGATTCTTATTTCTCCCAACTTTTTCCTTACAGGAACCATATTAGATACGCAAGTCGAATGTCTCACTTTGAAAATGATTTGGGCATCTAGTAGCTTCTTGAGTTCCTTTTGTATCAGAGGTTTCGAGAGTCGAATGTATCTTTCTAAGCTTCTGCTTAAACGACTTGATCCCTTCTTTGATGGGAATCACATGTTGTATAATTCTTGTATCATACATCTTCAAGTCGTCATATGTCCACGAAAAAACATCTCGATACTTCTTGAATAATTATGTGAATGTGTGTTTTTCTGAATTTGAACAACAAGTGTCGAGGTTAACATACTTAGGTTGTTCAGGTGTTCCCAGATTGACCAATAAATGCACCATAGTGGAGTTGTTGGTCTTTGGATTAGCTGGACTCCTGAACTTGGATTGTAAATCAAATAATTTTTCAAGAGTCCAAACTTTCTTTGGAACACAATTTGTCTTCACCTTATTAGTTTCTTCTCGATAAGTTTGCAACTCTTGTTGATGTATCTCATCATCGATCATTGAGTCTCGGAATGTGTTTGAACTAGTAAGAAAGTTGATACTTTTAGAATCATTGTCAAACACTCCAACTCATGACATTATCAGGTACGGATGACCTAAACATTATTTCAATCGAAAAACCATCGTCAGGAGGCATAAATATGGATGTTGCATTGGCCAAAATATTTGCATCTATATTTTTATCATGAGGTATAGAATTAATATTCAATGGATCAAGTGAATAAAGTAGATTCCATACCTCTTGTTGATAGTCTTTTAGATACGAAGACAAGCAGTGAATAGTATTTCTCACCTGTCGAACAATGATCTCATAATCACTAAACACTTTAAGGTATTTTACCTTGAGGTCAATGGATTTTTTAAGGCCTTGCACTAAGGCTTCATAGTCAACAATGTTTTGGGTGCATTCAAACTCTAAACAACATGATATGAGTGTTTTTCCTCGGTCGGGGTCAATTAGGAAACATCCTATTGTTGATGATTGCAGCTATGGGATACATTCTCCAGCTTACAAACCCATGAGATGTGGAACATTGCAGCTATGTGAGTCTTTCTCTTAGCTTACAAACCTGAGAGAAAGCCCCTAAGAAGGGCACGTGGTTCTTGCTTGAGACAGAGCTAGGAACATAGAGATGACCTCCTCCATTCAGAGAGAGAGAATCCAGTGAGTAACTATGTAAAGCAGATGGTGCATGCAAAGCAGAGATGTAGATGAAGACTATGTATTTAAAGACAACTAATCTATTTATAATCTATGATAACCTATCATAGCTAGGAGCACGCTAGAGTAACCGATGAGTTATAATGCAACCAAATTTTTACACAACTTTTATACAATTAGTTGTATAAAAGAGGAATATTGGAGACAATCGCATACATATGTGTATAATCAGATTAGTCTAGATCACAACAACGTATACTATAATAACCCACAAATCTCAAGGTATTGAAATATTCAAAGAAATGACAATAACTGCAAAATGACAAGGATTGTATAAGAATTAGTCTACAATAAACAAATCATTCTTACAGTCCATAGAAACAACAATTATCCTCACTTGAAGTA
This sequence comes from Picea engelmannii, assembly GCA_009831015.1. Classification (NCBI taxonomy): domain Eukaryota; kingdom Viridiplantae; phylum Streptophyta; class Pinopsida; order Pinales; family Pinaceae; genus Picea; species Picea engelmannii. The sequence goes on from ML846493.1 coordinate 2,357, forward strand.
GTTCAAAGCTTCGATCAATTTCTACACAGAATTCCTTCTATAACATGTTGGCTGTGATGGCTTCTCAATATACATTAACACTGTATAAGTTCTCGAAAAAAATTATTGGGTCTATAAAATGCTTGAAAAGCCAAAAAGTCCTATTCAAAGGAGCCTCTATTCTATTTTATACAAAAAACTCATAACTCCTAGTTGTATTTTCACCTTCTTATTGAAGAGGCAGTTACAAAACTCTTCATCTTCTCTTTCCTCATGACAAGTGGTAGAAAGGACAAAATTTGAAGTGGTTAGGAAAAAGATGAAAGAAAAGTAGTTGTTTGTCCTTTCCCTATGAACTTTTGCTTCGGAGAGAAGTCGTCCAAACCTCCAACTGGTTATATAGTGACTCGATTCTCCTGTATGACAAATGTTTCTTTGATCATGGCGATGTTGCCATTAAGGGTGCTCATATCCTTCTCTAGTCTCGTCATGTAAGCCTGTGTCATAGTGTGAAGCTTCACCAGCTACAATAGATGATGGTCAATGAGATCGATAGAGACAAAGGTTGTTGCTTCTACTATCTGTCTCCTTCGACTCACGATGTCTTAGATTGCATTCACCAACTCTTTCGTGACCAAATTCTTCCCTAGTTCATCTAATATTGGGAAACACCCATTCCTTATCAACTCTTGGGAATCTTTGTGAGTCCTTGAACATATCACCATTGCCTTGGCTACTTCTTTATCAACCTTTTGTCCTACCTATTGGAAATGATCTAATGCATACATGTCTGTCTCTCTTGCTGATTTTGAGGGTCTATACATCTCTGGAGGTGAATCATGATTCTCCGTTATCCAGGTATCAATGTCAGCTATACCTTCACAAATAATGTTGTATTTTGGCAACCGCATTTGTATCTGGTTGTTTTGGTCAATAATTGTTGCAACCACATTTTGGAAGAGATGTAGATTGGCAAACATGTCAATGATGGTGCCTTCCAAATCATTCCTTACTTTTTCCACACTGGCCTTAAAGTTGAGAAGACTTCTTTCATCAATATTTACTTGTTGGAGCCTCTCTTCTAGCTCTCAGATCCTCGCCTCTTTCTCTTCTTTTTGCTAGCATAGCCTCTGTATATTGTCCATGGTTGCATCCATACATGCAAATCCTTCCCTAGTTGTTGCCACAGGGTCTTCTCTGACATCTCATGCGACGACGACTTGAGTAACCACTAACAAAGGGTATCCTTCTGTTGTTGGAATTTTTTTCACTCTTTCTTGCACGATTCTCCCATATTTACTATCGTATGTAAAACTTCGTAGATCCAATATTTTGGCTGACCGAAAAGGTTCCCAGGGCCCGAGGCCTAAACCACTTCTCGTTGTTTATGCTCCTAGACCTACGGTGGACGTTCCAAGGATATCCAATTCCATCGGGTGTGTGTCACCCTCTTTATCATCTGCACTTTTCTTCTGTATTTTGTCTTCAACAACTTTATCTGTTGCTTCTTTCTCTGCTAATTTTGTTGCCACTCTTGCCGCTTCATCTAACTCCTTTTATTTTTCTGCAACAACTTTTGCTTTGGCTTCAACTTTTGCCTTAGCTTCAACTTTTGCTTCATTTTTTTCCCTTGCCTTTGCTTTGTCGTCTTCTATATTTTGTTTCTTTTTAGTGTCATTCCTCCTTTTCAACACCTTATCTTTGTATCTTTCCCTTTTATTTGTTGGTACTCCTTCTTCCTCTTCCGTGGAACTTGAATGAGTTGAGACAGAGATGGGAGAAGATCTCTCAACTTCATCTTGCTCTGCATATTTTCTGACCGCCTCTCTTACAACTCCTTCGTCCACTATCCTTCCTTTTGGATGGCCCCGCCTGTTGAAAATGACTTCATCGTAAGTCCTGGCATTTTGATGCACCTCCTCATCTTCCCAGAATTCAGTAGTGTATTCATACAACATTCTCATGCTATTGAAGTGTTCTTTGACAATATTCTTAGGGTCATGCCTCAGGAAACTTTCCTCTACAAAGTGGTATGAGAGTAGGATGTCCACTTTTGTTTGAGCTTGCTTAGTGTTCTCAAAGAAATAGTTGTCAATGTAAAGAGGTAGTGGAGGCCAAATTGTTTTATTTGATATGTATAACATTCCTCCGACCCCATGTATGATAGTTTGATATGCCACTTCCTGGAGCACAAGTTTGTCAGGAACAAATCGAGGGAGTAAGTGGGGTGGTTTCATTTCACCATATATTCTTATATAGGTATTGTGCTCCATTAAATATCAGTCCCCAATCCTTCTTATGACTGTTATGGCCTTGTCTATCATACAAGGTCGAGAGGTGCAAAATATCAATTCATACAATGGGGAAAGGAAGTGTTCTCAGATTCTTTGATAGTATGTTCGGTATTTGTTCTCCCAAAGCACCTTGTAGTAGATGTGGATAGCGACATCGACAGGCAACCAACTCCATCCCATGTTTGGGTACTTGTGAGTGATACACATTATGTCTAGAAGATATGAAGACATATGGAAAATGGGGAAGCTTCCTAGTTGTGCTTGTGTAACTGTAGAAATTACAACCTTCAGATTTTCATACAACATGTTTGCCCAGTTGAATGAGACCCCCAAATTTGCACAAAAATAAATTAGGGGCATGTATGACATGGGGAAATGAGTTGCATCTGGTTCCCCGTACAACCTGCACAACATGGCTACCATATATTGGTAGGGTCTCCTTAAATTGGTCGTGGGGTATCGACTCTTGGGCCAATATTTGAACTGCTTATCTTTTTTTATACCATGCGAGGAATAAATCCTTTGATGTAAGCTCCAACTTGTTCAGGATTTGACCATCCAGTCTTTTGTTCCTAGCTTCAATATGGTAACACTTAGCTAAATCATTGGGCCTGAATGAAGCTACAAGTTCTTTTCAATCATTAAAGACATATCGACTATTTATGTATGCGCTTTTCAAAATCCAAGAAATGGCGTCCGCATAAGGGAAAACTGTTGGATGTGCTGCCACCCTGAAAAATTATCGATTTTCTGATGTTCCTAAACACCTGGAGCTCATTTGGTTCCTCCGCCTCCGCAGAGAATTTTGATTTCTTAAACATATAATATAATTCTCCCCATTTTAAGGTTTCTCCATCTTTGTCTAGAAGTCCCAACGTATCATCATATACGGTCTCGACACTTTTTGTCTCTATTGTCTGCAACGAGCTACCAGATGGATCAACCCCTGTTTCTTTCATCGTTGTCTTCTTCGTGGTGACATGTATGAACCTGTAGACATGATAAATTTATAACATGTTATTTGTAAATACAACTAAATTATCGGATAATTATAAGAATTATTGAAATTATCAAGACTTGGCAAGTTGCTCCTCGCAAATGTCAGGTTAATAGTAAACAATGCTCAGTGAGATTTTGGGGTCAAACGCTTGGGCACCATCCTGGAAAGGAGAAATCAAAGCAAAAGAAAACAACTTCCTTAATACATATTGGAAGAGTTAGTAACAATTCCTCCAAGCACATCGGAGGAGTTAATAACAACTCCTCTGAGTGCATCGGAGGAGTTTTTACTAACTTCTCTGATATTCAGAAGGGGTTGTCATCGTATCGAGGAGTTCAAATCATTTACAAGGAACTCCTCCGATCATATCGGAGGAGTTGAAAGTAATTTTGGAGGAATTGTTTCCATTTATCCCGAAAAATGTGTGGAAGAGATAATTTCAACTCTTCTGAGCATATTGGAGAAGTTAGTAGTAACTTCTCTGATATGCTCGAAGAGTTACTTTGAAAGTCTCTGATTTTGAAGTCAGGGTTTTCTGTGAACAAAGAGAGCAATCTATGGGAACTACGATTAGCGTAGAGGAGTGTGATGAAACCATTGAACACTTGCTAGATTGAGGTATTCGTGCTCGGGGTGAGCTTTGAGAGCTTCCAAGGGTCGAGTGCAAATATGTGGAGAGCGTCTATTGCGGTGAAGGGGAGAGGGTCGACTAGTTGTGTATCTCGAAAGAACATAAGAAAACAAATTCCTTAATATAGATCAAAAGAGTTAGTAACAACTCCTCCGAGCACATCGAAGGAGTTAGTGACAACTCCTCCGAGCACATCGAAAGAGTTGTTACTAACTTCTCTGATATTTGGAAGGGGTTGTCATCGTAACCAGGAGTTTAGAGCATTTACAAGGAATTCCTCTAATCATATCGGAGGAGTTGATAGTAAATCCTCTGATATGACAGAGGAGTTGTTTCCATTTGTCCCAAAAATGTGTGGAAGAGATAATTTCAACTCTTTCGAGCATATCAGAGAAGTTAGTAGTAACTTCTCCGATATGCTCGAATAATTGCTTTGAAAGTATCTGATTTTGAGGTTAGGGTTTTCTGTGAACAAAGAGAGCGATCCATGGGAACTACGATTAGCATAGAGGAGCGTGAAGAAACCCTTGAACACTAGCTAGATTGAGGTATTCATGCTCAGGGTGAGCTTTGGGAGCTTGCAAGGGTTGAGTGAAAGGATGTGGAGAGTGTCTATTATGGTGAAGGGGAGAGGGTCGACTAGTTGTGTATCTCATAGCTAGGAACATATTCAAAATAAAACATAAATCTTACGGAAAAGGGAAAGGTGTGGCCAAGGGCGAAGTGACGAAGAACTGGAAAAAGAGGATTATCAATCTAGGGCAAAGGGAGTAAGAAGAACTAAAAAAAAAACACTTAAACCTAGGTTGAAAAATTGAGAGAGGTGATGTAACCTTACCTGTATTATGTCGCCACATGGTGGATATGGATAGGGGATATTTTCGAACGACGTTCAACTCAACGCTTTTATCCTCAGTTTTTCTCATTCAATTGCAAATGGTCGAATGATATTAACTCAACTCCATTTCGTTTTATAGTCAAATGATTACCTATGACATTTAATTTGGTGGTTGGGGTAGGTTTGATTGGAGGAGTTAAAAGTAACTCCTCCAATATGATCAAAGAAGTTTCCCCCAATTCTCGTGATATTGTTGTGTATCGGAACAAAATATAGGAACTACTCCGAACTTGTTCGGAGTAGTTTGAAGTAACACCTATGAACTGTTGGGAGGAGTTGAAAGTAACTTTGTCGATTTAAAATTTGGATTGTAACACTAAGTACTGTTCATTTTCCAAGCGAAACATGAATTACTAGAAGAATCTTGAGATGAAGAAGGAGACTTATGAGGCTTTCTCTTAGGCCAAAAAATAAGGGGGCTCCATTTTTTTAGGGAAGTAAAAGAATCAAAAGAAAATGGAGGGTTGTAGTTTGTGTCACAACAACACCAACTAATTTGAATGTTGTAAGGAATATAATTCCTTGGCCTTTTGTGTTTTGGTGATTTAGCATGGTATTGGAACTAACATATAATAAATTCCCAACAAACAAACAATTGCAAGAATGACTATAGGATGTGGTCAAACAATGAATTAGAATTGATTCCCATGCTCAAGCAAATGGGTAATATGCCATCTTTGAAGGTGATCACACAACATGAGACAAATTTGGTATATGCAAACGAAGAGAGCTCAAGGTCACATGCTTTGCTTCCAAGTCGATTCACCAAAGTGAATTCACCATTAGCATGTTGGTAGACTTCCCTCGACTATGTATGGCTTGTATGACCTATGTGTGCTCCGTTTTAGTTGCCAATTTGAGCACACGACCCTCAAGAGATTTTATCGTGGTAACCCAAACGGGAAAACCACCATTCAATGGTTGCTTGGTACTCTTATTTCAACAATCTCTGGTTACAATGCAACTAATGGTTCTTTGTGCATCCTCACCTCCTTCCCTAAAAGATCATTTGAGAGTGAAAGTACAATGAGAAATAGGAAGATCTAGGGTAATAGGAAGGTCAATAGGCATGACTTTTCATTTCCCATTCCTCAGTCTTTTCTCTCCTATTATTATTATTATTATTATGTCTTATTTACTTTCACATTTGCATTGTCTTTTACGTAGTTACTAACCTTCATTAATTACTGAATTAGCCTGCAAGTATTGAGTCTTACAACCATTTGCTTGTTTGGATTCATTTCGGATCAGAACCCCAATAATCAATGCCTGCTTGCCTTGTTGAACCTCAATGATCAAGATTTTTTGCACACGTTGAAGATATGATTTTCTCCCAATAGAATTAGTATTTACATCCTTTAACTTATCCAATCCCAACCCTTAGACATGATACCTTCACAGACAACATCTCCTTTCTTAGATCTCAAAGGTACCTATTCCTCCCCCCACAATTCAATGAATCGACAATATAACTAACATCTTGGCTCTTACTCCCCATCGAAAATCCATTGTCCCTACTAGTGTTAAAAATCGAGGAAGAAAGATTTGAGTGATCCCTTATCCACTTAGTCTCCACTAAGGGAACTAAACCCTTTTTCTTCCCACTCTTAAACTTTTTAGTGGTTTTAATGCCCTCAATAAGATTAGGCCATTTCTCAAAAATACCCAAAACAATATCTAATCGACTATCACTATTAATAGAAATAGACTTACCCAATTTTCTGCCATAAGTACCACTGATAGGGTTTCTCTCCTTATCAACGTATCCGAATGGCACCTCCTCTGATTATGTTTTGGAATATGGAAAATGAACTAGTTGCTATGGAGGAAGTCGAACCCCACTCATTTGCTCCAAAGAATAAGAAACTCCCTTATCTTCACTAGCATCCATCCTCCCCTTCGAAACCTGCAAACAACTAGGGTTGTTAGAGACTATAATATGCCCATAACCATTTTGAACCTCATTAATCACACCATCCCTAGTGTGACAGGGGCTCTACCTCAAAACCTCTATAAGCTTGTCAGGAACATGAGGAGAATCCTTCTTTTTCCATAATTGTTTAACAAATGGTTGAGAACAATCAATGGCTATGTGGCCATGTTGATGAAACCTTTCACAATGAAAGGGCACATTTTGATAATCCAAAAGTTGTGTGTGAACCACACCTTCTATCTCAATATCCAGAGTTTCTGTGAGAGCATATCTAGTATTAATGTCAACTAAGACCCTCGCAATAGAACAACTATGAATTTGCTTGTAAGAGCCATCCATCTAAATTGTCTTCCCCAAGTTTGATAAAAAAAAATTTAGACCAAAATTCTAGAGGTAATCCAGGATCTTTTACCTAAATAGGAACCTTGGTAGCCATATCCATCCAAGAATCGAATAATGATGCCAAGGCTTCAATGAGGGGTACGTCGATCCCCAGAACCAAGCCCCCTCAAGTATAACCTCAACATCCTTCTTAAAGTGAAGAGAGAAACTACCATCCTTTTGTCAATAAATTGAAAGTAGGCCCATACCCAATAAGTAGGCTCCAATACCTCTGTAACTAGGTGTTCAGAGACTACTATGAAATCCACCTTCCAAAAAATCGATCGATAAGAGTTATACCAAGCACATCCAAGATATGATCAACTTTAATATCCCCACCAACCACCATTTTCACCCTTGCTTTTTAATTCTTAATAACCTTATGATTCCTATGCCTCCTACTAGTGCTAGAACCATAGTTCGCCTTCAACTCTGAGACCCCTCGACAAGTGAGGCAATCAAGATCTAACCACATTTGACCTACAAATCCAGAACCCTTGGCATTCAAGTTAGGACATACATAAACCACGACCTCTTGGGCCTTCTCCTTACCGTGGCTCTCCATCTTCATTTGTACTAGCGAAAGAGACTTTGGCTCAATATACGAGGAAGGTGGAGGAATAAACCCACATGTACCTCCAATATTACCATCCCCCATTTGTTAGAGGTTAGAGATTGGGGGGATATTTGAGACCACACAACTCTATTGTTGGAATGACACCCAACCCGAAATTGTCAAAGAGTGAATGTCGATCTGAAAAAATGTCTGATGTGACAGTAGGATCCACTTTTGAACTTTTTTCCAAAGTTTTAAATCGCTGAAAAAAACCCATGGATGCCCCAAGTCAACACACCTTGTTTCACAAGACCATCCCTCATCATGGAAATGTGACCCCGAATACTAAAAAACATTCAACCCCTTCGTAGGTTCCTCATTGTAGTGAACAAGTTGAACCTCCTCTTTTCACTTGTTAGGGTTTCTATCGACTTCATTTCTCCTTCCACTAATGTCAAAACTCAAAAAAATTCATATGCATAAATATCAATTCTCCACCTATATAGCTAATAAATTTATTAAACACCCTAAAAAAAAGTTTGTATGCTACAAGTTCATTATCCCCTTCATACTTTGAAATCATCCTCTTCATACTTTGAAATCAAATGGAGAATTAACATTACATTTAAAGTTCAAAGTACAATTAACATTGCATTTAAAGTTCAAAGTACCTTAATTTTCTTAATGTTGGACCATGTCAACTTTCAACATTGAAATATTGTGACATCACCTTCGAATTCAATTTATTAATTCATTGAATTCGAATATGTAGAATATTTTATATTTTTAATGTGTATTTGAATTTATAGATTGTATGTTCTTCATCTACAATTGTCCTCATAACACTTCAAAGCATCTTTTAAATGAATGAATTTAAAGCTTACACAATTATTTATTGAATGTGAATTGAATAGAAACAACTACTAACATTGTTTTGAGAAGCGTTTTTTCTTTTATTCAATCATTTATTAACATTTATTAAAATATTTCATTTTGCCAAAAATTTCAGTTCATAATACTCAATGTCAATCATGCATTATATTTGTTTTAGTTGATTTTCATTAATAATCCATTTCA
>ML846493.1:11565-21853 GCA_009831015.1 Picea engelmannii
TTCTAAAACATTAAATTATACCAATTATTATCTCCTTATTATTAATCACTTATTTAAAATATTAATAAATCTTTATTTTTAAAAGAAAACAATCAATATTTGATAGTGATAAAGTTTATATATATATATATATATATATATATATATAATTAAAATATCATGAATTAATTGAAAGTAATAAAAATGCTAAATTTAGAAACAAATGACTTTTGACCTATAATTTTCTTTAGATACATTATATAACGATGGTGAGAAAATTATCATTTCTAAAACATTAAAATATACAAATTATTATCCCCTCATTAATAATCACTTATTTAAAATATTAATAAACCTTTATTTTTAAAGGAAAACAATCAATATTTACTTGATAAAGTTTTTAAAAAAATTATTTATATCTTTTTAAAAGTATTTCAAATAAATTTTCTTAAGAGAATACTTTGTATGCTTCAATTATATATATATATATATATATATATATATATATATATATATAAAAGTTTGTCATATTGCGTATAGAATGACTTGTGATTGAACGCATGCGTGTGCATACACATACACATATACAGGTATGTCATATCACTTACAAAAAGATTTGTGTGATTGAACATTGTGGATATTATGTATGACGGTTCTATGAGTATAGTGGGGAATGCCATGATGATACGATGATCCATTGACTCTAAAATAAGAGATCCAACAAACCTCTCATCACATAAAGACTTTCAAGAGCTCCTCCCGAGATATGTCTTTAACCATACTTGATATAGATCTCATTGAAATCAACCAATTCAATTAGAACAAAAACTTAGTATCTAATCAACTATTTTACCACCAAATTACATAATTTCAAACAACAGAGAAATATCAAACAATCTCAAAAATAAATACATCTCTTACAATGATACACTCACTTAATTGCCCATGCACACCAACAATGATCATGATTCACATAGATAAGAATTGGTGGTGAGGAAGAATTCTCCTAACTAAGAAATGCATCTATGTGTTATATTGTAGCAACAACTCTCTCAATTGCTCCCAGTGCTATACACCACTCTCAACATGATACCATGTTAGGGTTTTAAGATGAACCCATGGTAACCGAGTGGAGTGATAGTGTTCATAAACAACTTTAAACAATGAAGCACATCTTTGTAAGACGTTAACATAGAGCATAATGCATTGCATATGCAATTTATGTATTGTGCATATTGAATGAGTCTAAATCCTTACCAATAAAAAGGCTTAGGACTTACCCCATAAGACCGCAAAGGGTGGTACTACAATAATCACTACAATGGTTAACCATAAATGAAGAGGTCCCAAAGGTACAACAAACCCCTGGAGTTGGGTTTTACATTAAATATTCTCACAAAAATTCCTTGTGTTGCAACATACCTCTTAACACACTACATATGTAAGATGGCACCTTGCGAGAACATATGAAGTACAAATTGGAGTTAAAACAAGCACAACTTTAATTACACATTCAATGACATCTATCCTCACCTTTTTGATGTACTCTCACATTATATTGAAAGTTCAACATGCTACTCTAATTTAGAAATTGAATAATATATAGCGGCTCAGAGAAAGATACTGTAACACCCCAATTTCTCCCAGCTTGTAATTAATCATAAAATATGATTACCATGCTAAGGCATGTGGACAATATAAATGTATTATTGTTAAACTGCCCATAATTGACTGTTGGGGGGTGAAGCCTTGAAGTATGAGCCATGATATCTCTAAAGGAAAGAAATCAGTTAATGAAGAAAGGACCAGTGGTTGAATCATCAACCACCCCCATGAATGGAAACATGGTCTAGCTGTAGGATGTCAGCTCGAAGTACCACAGAGACCTGCAGACCCGAGCTTCCTTCTGACAGAAGGAACAAGACANAAATCAGTTAATGAAGAAAGGACCAGTGGTTGAATCATCAACCACCCCCATGAATGGAAACATGGTCTAGCTGTAGGATGTCAGCTCGAAGTACCACAGAGACCTGCAGACCCGAGCTTCCTTCTGACAGAAGGAACAAGACAAGTCGAAAAACCTTCCAGAGGAGGGAAGGTAAGATACATATAGAGACACAACAAGAGAGGAGACATGAGATGAGAGCACAAGCTCATAAGGGAGATGTGCGAACCCAAAGGAAGTGTCGAGAACAAGGCCTAAAGGACCCAAACGTGAGCTTGATGCTGAGGAAGCATATATAAACCTCGCAGGGTCACTCTGATAGAGAGAATTAAGAATGAATGCCTCTAAGCATATATAAACCTCGCTTGGCACAGGGGTGGCCAAAGTGCTAAGAATGAATGCCTCTGAGCCTATGGTTGGGTGGAAAGGCGCACACCCACAGTTAGTTAGTTGGATGCAACTTGTAATAGATAAGTATTCTCATACCCTATGAAATTGAGTTGTAATTGTGTAAATATACTGTGAATGATCCAGGGATGGATATTTTTGCTTAATAATTTATACTATTCCTTTTTGGTGTCTGCTTGATTGTGTAATTAGGAAAGTAAGAAATTATATGGATTGTACATGTTTTGTATTCGTAAATGCTTGTGCCCTGTGGTGGTTTAAGTTAGATCCACGAACTGTGAGTTCGTCGACCTTGGGCACAGTTTCATGTACGTATGTCGACACTCCTAGTCGCTCTGAGTCCCTTGGAGGAGGGAATTTGTTAAATCTCATGAGAGATAGTGCACGTATGCACAGGCTCTCTGTGAGGCAGGCAGAGACTGAGATCCACTTAAGTTCTAGAGGAGGGATGAGCGTAAGGGGTGCACGGAAGAACCCTTCCAAGTGTTAAGTTCAGGAGGAAGAGCGCCAAGCTCTTAAGCCTTTAAGAGCTAATAAATTTCAGGAAGAGTAACGAGGTTGAAGTATCGAAAAAGAAGGTTCCTTTGGTTGGGAATCATTGCGGAGCACGAAGATGAAATTAGCGAACATGCTAGTTCACGGCCCATAATCAACCCACGTCATTGATCTCGTTGGGAATGGAAGATCAACGACTAGGATTAGACTAGAGTTAAGCGAGCACTTCCCAGATTGCGGAGGTTGGACCTCGCAATCACTGTGAATCGTCGATCTATGAACAAAGATCAATGGTGGGGAATCATTGCGGAGTGCGAAGGTGAAATTAGCGGATGCGCTAGTTCGGGGCCCGCTATTCACCAATGTCGTTGATCTAGTCGAGATGGAAGATCAATGACTCCGGTTAGACTGAGTTGGGTGAGTACTTTCCATATTATGGAGGTTGAGCTCTCTGATAAAGAGCACACACATTGGGGCCCTGCAATCACGGTGAACCATAGGATTTGAGCGCAAAAGGGAGGATAGTCGTCTGATCTAGATAAAGTGTATGAGTTTTAACCTTTGTGTGTCCAAGAGGATTGAATTGCCAAAGTCATGGAGTCCCGAAGCGATTTGGGACCATCCATTGCCAAGAGGGATAGGTGGCGTAAGTCTGCGGACTCCGAGTAAAGACCTGAAGTAGGTCTTGGTCGTTGATCGCTCAGAGAAGTACGTGTCAATAGATCGAAGTCTCCGGGTGAATGCACTTCGGAAGAAATGAGGGCGTAGAAGCTTGGAACTACCGAAGCCTGAAGTGCCAGAGTTCACCCTGACCATTGATAGTAGGAGATGCATGTCTGAATATCTGACACTCCGAGAGGATTGCACTCTGGAGGTTTGCATTGGTGAGTACTTGAGACTCTCAAAGCGCGAAGCCTCAAAGTGATCTGAAGCCGTCGATTCATGGGAGACATGCGTTGATAGATCATTAACTCTGGGTAAAATCCTTTCAGGAGAAAGTGAGCATGAAAAGGTAGAAACTCCCGAACGCCGAAATCCTGAAGTAAACCAAGACCATTGATCGGGAAGGACACGTGGTGCACAATCTATGATTTCGGAAGAACATACTCTGGGAGGAAGGATTGTTGGAGCATTCGGATCACCCGAACACCGAAGTCCCAAAGTGAGTTGGGACCGTTCATCGCCAAGAAGGGCACATGACGATAGATCGTTAAATCCGGGTGAAATCACTCTAGGAGAACGCGAAGAAGAAGAGTTTGAAATCATCGAAGCTCGAACAACTGAAACAATCGGGAGTCGTTGATCTGCGGGAGGACACATGTCATCAGATCGCAGGCTCCAGGTAAAACATTCCGGGAGAAATGAAGAGGCTGGAAAACTGAGATTTGAGACCTCCGAAAGTTGAAGTCCCAAAGCGTACGAGAGCCGTCGATTTGAAGGTGGACACACGTCGCCAGATCCAGAACTTCGGAGGAAAGCGAAGGGGGAAAACGCCTAAGTCCTGGAGGAGAATCTCGACCGTTGATCGAGAAGGGAACCGAGGGCGGTTGATCTGGTTGAAAGGGCCAAAGTCTCGAAGCGAAAGTAGAGCCGCTGATTGAAGAGGACGCATGGCGAACGATCGATTATTTTGGAGAAATCGCTTTGGAAGAAACGAAGGTTTGAGAATTGAGATTCCCAAAGCCTGAAGGGCGAAATCAATCACAACCATTGATTGAAAGGGACATGTGTCAGTAGATCTTCCACTTTAGAAGATTTCCATGTGGAGAAAAGCAAGGATTGAGAACGAAAACTCTCGAAGGCCGACCTCACGGAGAAGATCGTGGCCGTAGATCAAAGGGAGACAGGTGGCAGTAGATCCAAAGGTCAGACTTCAGAAGATTTATGAGTAGGCAAAAGTTGAGAGTTGAAACCCCCGAATCCTGAAGTCCGAAGTAAATATTGACTGTCAGATCCAGAGGAACACGTGGCGACGGATCACGAGTTTCAGCTAAATGCGTCTGGATTTTAAGTAAAGAATTGAGAAACCCGAAGTCCGAAGACCCGAAGGGATCGTAGCTGTTGATTTGCGGAAGACACATGTTAGTGGACCGTTAACTTCAAATAAAAGCCATTGGGGGAAAGTGAGAGTTGAGATTTGAGATTTATGAAGCCCGGAATCTCGAAATGATCGGAGTCGTTGGTCTAAGAGGATACGTGGCAGGAGATCTGTCATTGCGGGAGAAGGCAAGGTTTGAGAGTTGAGAACTCCGAAACCTGAATCGCAAAACAAATCGCGTTCGTTGATTTTAAAGGGACAGATCCGAGCCATTAGTTCAGAAGCACCGTTAAGTTTGTAAGATCAATGGTCCTGTCGCATTGCGGGGACCATAGGTGCGCGAACTTTAAAAACTTGAGGGCGGGCTGCAATCTAGACCACAGTTTTGGAGAAAGGACACGTGGAGGCTCAAGGAGAATTGCAGGGCGAAAAGTAGTTTGGTTTCAAACCACCCTTGGTCGCACCTACAATCGCGTGGTTACTTAAGGCCATTGCCCAAGGTCATATGAGGGAAGGGCTTATCATAAAAGGAGTTAGCACCCAGACTCAAAGATTTCGCAAGCGTAAAAGGGGAAGGTCGCGGGTACCATTAGACCCACACCCAGAAGTTGAAAGGGTCTGCATTTAATTACAGAACGAGACCATCAAGGTCTTAGAGACTCGTTTGGCTCAAGAATCAAAGATCCTTGACCAAGAGGTCAGACTGGTTCCCTGACTTTCCAAATTAGAAACCATGGATGGAGAATCTATCCTTTAAGAAAAGCGAAAATGTTTATGCCCCGTCGTGGGTGTGTTATAGATGTGTTACAGATACTATTAGTGTGCTTAATCTCTTTTCAATTACAAAATCATATAAATCGAGTAAATTAGATCGTGCATAACCTACTTTCATATTATTTCTATATTCAATCTTTTCCAATAGAAATGATTGTAAACTAACTATTCATGTACATTTTTATATTTTTAATGTTTGAGAGAAATCTCATTAAAATAATTTTATTAAACAAACAAATAATAGTAGTTAAAAGAAACATTGTGTCTAAGTTATATAAATTTTACAAAATTATAATAAAATTTATGATTAAGGCGATATTTAGTAGAAACATTTTCAAAACACATTTTTGAAAATAAATTGGAAATTAGAAAAATAAAACTCTAATTATGAATTCAATCAATGACTACAATGAGAGACGTGTTTCAAAATTAATCAAATTAAGGGACTGCTTATTGAAAACATTAATAAACCATATTTTTAAAGGAGAACAAGCAACATTTTTGTACAATAAAGCTTTTGAGAGAAAATCCTTGTATATTTTTAAAAGTGTCTCAAAGAAGTTCTCTTAGGATAACACCTCAAATGCTTCAATTATAGATAAATAGATAGATAGATACATACATAAGCCTGCCATACCACCTATAGGACTTGTTTGATTGAACATTGTGCAAATTATACGTGACAATCCTATGAGTAATGTTATGAGGATGCAATGATCTATCGACTCAAATATAAGAGATCCACTAGACCTTTAATCACATCAAGACTTTCAAGAGATCCTCCCAATAGATGCCTTCAACTACGCTTGATATTGATCTAATTGAAATCAACCATTTCAATCAGAACATAAGATCAATATCCAATCAACTATTTTGCCACAAAATTATAGAATTTTAAACACTAGAGAAATATTGAACAATCCCAAAAATAGAGACGTCTCTTACAATGATACACTCACTTAGTTGAATATGCAACAACAATGATCATGATACATAGCTTAGAATTGGGGGCAAGGAATTGTTCTCCTAACTGAGAAATGCATCTTGGCTTTGTATTATAACAATATTTCTCTCAATAGCTCCTAGTATCATAGACCACTCTCAACATGATACCATGTTAGGGTTTTAAGACAAGCCCATGGTAACCGAGTGGAACGATGATGTTGAAAAATACCTTTAAACAATGAATCACATCTTTGTAAGAATATCCCAAAGAGCACAATGCATTGTGTATGCAATGCATGCATTGTGCATATTAAATGAGTCTAAAACCTCACAATTAAATAGGTTTAGGGTTTACCCATAAGACCCTAGAGGGTGGGACTGCAATAACCACTAAAGTGGTTAACCATAAATGAAGCTATGCCAAAGCTAGAACAAACTCCCAAAGTTGGGTTTACATTAAATATTCTCATGAAAATCCATTGTTGCAACACACATCTTAACACACTACATACGTAAGAAGACGTATATACTCTCACTCTTTTGATATACTCTCAACTTATATTGAAACTTCAACATACTACTCTAATTTAGAATTTGAATAGTTTAGTGGCTTGGAGAAAGATAACATCACTGTGCTTAGTCTCTTTTCATTTACAAAATCATATAAATTGTGTAAATACATTTAGACCGTGCATAAGCTACTTTGTATTATTTCCCTATTCAAGCTTTTATAGTATAAATGATTGCAAACTAATTATTCATGTATATTTTTATATTTTTAATATTTGTGAGAAATCTTGTTAAATTAATATTATTAAACAAACAAATAATAACAACTAAAAGGAACAATGAAACTAAGTTACATAACATTTATTAATAATGAAATTTATGATTAGAGGGGTATTTGTGTTGTAGAAACATTTTCAAACACACATTTGAAAATAGTTTGGAAATTAGAAAAAACAAACCTCTAATTATCAATAAAATCAATGACCACAATTAGGGACATGTCTCCAAATTATTCAAATTAAGTGAAATTCAATGAAAAATCTCGTAAAAGATGGTAGGTCTACATCTTAACTCAGTGAGGTGGGTGGTAAAGGTGTATATTTGCACAACTTCATTCTTAACCCCACCCCATCTTTATGAGATGAAGATGTGTATTTGCTCAACTTCACCTCTCACTGTACCTTTCATGGAAGTCACCTATGAGGATGGGAGGTGAAGTTATATTTTGTTAAGACCACTTAGAATCTTGTTAATAAAATAGCCTAAATTTACGTTGAAAAGCACTTTAGGATGCCACTCACAAGGGTGAGAGGTGAAGTTGTACTTTGTTAAACCCCCTTGAAGGCTTATTGATAAATGAGTATAAATTTGTTGAAATGCATTGAAAAAGCCCTTCCTTTAAAACTTCTTGAACAAGGACCTTAACTTATGTTTACAATCATCTTAGTTATAATTTGTTATCAAGTTTTTTTATTAAAATGTTTTTGACGAGTATTAACATGTGACAATGATTGGAATTGAGATATGACAATGTGTTACTGTTTTTTTTACAAATCAATTACGATTAAGGGATATTTATTATGGTGGAGTTGTTTAAAACTTTCACATCACCTCATTTACAATAAATAATCTCTTTGTGAAAGCAATTACAATTAAGGGATATTTACTATGGTAGAGTTGTTTAAAACTTTCACATGACCTCATTTACAATAAATAATCTCTTTGTGAAAGCATGCCAATGTATGAGGGGTGAGTCTAAATTTGTTGAAAAGCATTGAAAAATCCATTCCTTTAAAACTTCTTGAACAAGGGCCTTAACTTGTGTTGACAATCATCTTAGTTATAATTTGTTATAAAGTTTTTTTATTAGAATGTTTTTGACGAATATTAACATGTGAGAATTATTGAAATTGAGATATGACAATGTATTATTGTTTTTTTTACAAAGCAATTATGATTAAGGGATATTTATTATGATAGAGTTGTTTAAAACTTTCACATGACCTCGTTTACAATAAATAATCATTTTGTGAAAGCATGCCAATGCATGAGGGGTGAACATATTATTTGGAGAATCAAATTTTGGTGGGGTAATAATGATAATTCACTTTTACTGTTAAAACAAGTTTTTGTTTTTATTGATAAGCTTGAAGTTTTATTAAGGTGAAACACATAATTTTAATAAAAAAATATGTTCATGATTCTCAAAAACTTTAATTAAAATTTGAGCAATCTATCAAAATTAAAATTCAAGTGAGTTAAAAAGTGGATAAACCCAAATTTTCGATGAGTTCTTATTTGTCTAGTGAGGTAAAATTCTTCCTTGATCCATTCATTTTTATGAAATTCCGACCATATTGCTCTTCTTAGAATGAGATAAAACCCCCAAAGGTAAAGTTCCATGGTCAAAGTTCCCATCAATTAGGTGGAACAATAACTTTTAACAAAATTCTTATTAGATTTGGGGATTTTTTTTGACAATTTTTTGTTTGTTGAATTTGTCCACTTTTTAACTTTCTCCATTAAAATGACTAATAAACTTGCTTTTCCTCTTCCACTACACCCTTATTAGATGCAATGACTTGCTTAAAAGTCCACATCAAACTAAAGTCCATTACCCATAATCACTTTTATCTATATATAGTATTAAAAATGTGTGAGAAACCATATTGTCATTAGAACCATAAATTGAACAACTAGACAACTTGCCTTTTTTTGGGTGGAAAAACCTATTGCAACTCAATGTCTACTAGCAGAGAGGACAACCATAGATTGGATGCTATCCTTGAATGCATGTTGACTCATCACTGTGTTTAAGGAAAATCATGCTACTTGAAATAACTTGTTGGTGGTTTGTAAGGGGGCAGACTTCCACTCATGCAAGATGCCTTTGGATCTTGAACCATTAACTTGTTTTCTTGCGTTCGATGAAGACAAACTCGTAGCCAATCATAAGTAGTTATAAGTTTTACTCAAGACCAAAAAACACTTTCAACATAAATAATATATACAAAAAAAAACAATACTTCTTATCTTATTGTCATCACTAACACTACATCTAATGTCATATACTTTCTAATAATATCCAACCTTAATCCCATAAAAAAAACCTAAACCAAATTATATTTTCCAACATTACAACTAAGAAAAACCATGAATTAAATTTTATCAATATAAAATTATACATTTTAAACGCTCAATCCTTTCATGTTATATACTATTACGTGCAATCTACCACCCAAATAGGGCAGATTTATGGACACCTCGTACTTTTGTGCATAATTGTCATTTCGAGGATATAATATCAGGGGTTAATGACGGATATGCGATAACATAAGTCAATTCATATATACGGCTATGGTCACTTGGACCACTGGTCTCTTCCGAAAACAAATAACAATGGAAGACATACACGTCCACGAAATCTTTCGACATACCTCTCTATATATGTAGAGAATAACTGCGCTGTCTCATCTCACTATATGATATTCATTCGATGGCGGCCACCTCTTTCACCGGCGTGCCATTATCATCATCATCTTCCAGGTACTTTTACTTCTTCCCTTCATTTTTCATTTTCTTGCTTGCATTTCTGCATTTTCTCCCCTCAATTACTCTGTCTTTCTTTTCCATTCACACCTCCATAGATTTAAATGGGTTCTATTGTCTATTTTTTCACAAGTTTATAGTGTAGC
>ML846493.1:35717-65390 GCA_009831015.1 Picea engelmannii
AGTTTCACACATACATAGGTAATTTCTCATTCAAAATCAGTTTTTCATTCCTTAATAAAAGCTTACTAGGAAACCTCCACAAGCTGCTAAAACAACAGCTGCACGGTTATCAAAATTACCTCAAACTGAGCTGTATGGCTTGCAGAGAAAGTATGACCTCCATAGAAAAGAAAGACAGCAGCTGTACAGCTCTGTACGGTTGTACATATCTATATGACTGTTTGGATTTGCTGTACAACTGCTTTTTCAACCCACTGAATGTAAAATTTTCAAACCCCACCCAGTTTCAAGTCTCACTGAGACAAATCATAGTTTAATGCCCAAAAACCCAGTTTTATAACAGCAGCAATTTCTCAGCATATAAACATGAGGATTCTGAACAGCATTAAATGTAGAAATAAATAATTATATCAGCAGCACACTAACTCAGAAATTATAGACACAGAGATTTTTGGTCTAACATTGACCCTAGAAAAATCCACAAGGGGAAAACCAGTGAGAGAGGGGCTTTTTATTATTTTCAGAGCTCTGAGAAAATGATATTTACAGCAGTCAAATTATTAGCAAATCACACAAACTTATCTCAAGAATGTGCCCAACAATCTTCCTTGAAAACAGTGCCGAACTGTCTTGAAATTCATGCCCAGAAAACAGTGCTGTACGGCCCTCGAGTTTCGTGCCCTCTTGCTGTACGAACTGTACGGAATTTGCTCAGAAATTCGTGCCAATCCCTGCTGTTTCGATTTCTGTGTCAAAACTGCTGTATGGCAGCCTTGAAATACGTGCCAACTTTGCTTCAGAAATCTGCATTACGGCCTCCTCTATTTCTGTGCCATTTTTTTATGCTGTACGGCCTCACAAAAAAGACATACTGTACGGTCCTTTGCTGGCTGTACTTTCTGCCTCGAATTTCGTGCTGTACCTTTGCCTAGAAATTCATGCCTCAAGCAGTAAGTTTGCCTTCTCCAAAGCTTGATCTCTCTCTCATAACATTCTCCAAATGCTCATGAAGAAATGAAATGGGGGCTCCTTCTTACCCTAACCGATTCAATGAGGGAAGTTGAAGGGTTTCTTAATCCAAGGGTTTAGATTGGACAAGATAAATGGTGGAGATTAACTCACTTCACTCACCCACTTTCCCTAAGTCATAAAGTCACTTTTAATTCATATCACCTGAATTAAATGACTAGGGTCCACATTAGACATTTTTCCCACCCCTAGGCGCCTAGGTGATGAGAAACACTTGCCTAGGTACTTTCAATTATTTTTAACACTCCCTCTTACCGAGGAAGGTGTTACTCACCACCTCAAGCTTATCTCTGAAAAGTGCAAACTTCCCTTTCCTCAAAGCTTTTGTGAGTATGTCCGCAACTTGCTCATCTGTGGATATATACTGTAGCTCAACTGCTCCTCTCTGAACATAATCTCAGATGAAGTGATATCGAATCTCAATGTGCTTAGACTTGTCATGAAAAACTGGATTCTCATAGAGTTTGATACAACTCTGATTGTCACAGTAAATCACAGTCGGTCTCAACTGCACACCAAATAATCCCACCAACAACTTGCGAAGCCAAATGGCCTGACTGGCAGCCATATACTCGGTCTCTGTAGAACTCAAATCCACTGACTTCTACTTCCGATTGAACCAAGACACCACTGCTGAGCCCAATCCGAAAGAACAACTTGAAGTACTTTTCCTGTCACTGACACATCCTGCCCAATCTTAATCAGTATAGCCCACCAATCGAACTCCATCCCCTCTCAGATAGTCCAGGCCATAATCCACTGTACCACAAAGATATCCGAGCACATGTTTTGCTACCACCCAATGCACCCTCCTAGGCTCCACCATAAACTGATTAAGACTGTTGACAACAAAACAAATATCTGTTCTGGTGTTGACCAAATACATCAACGAACCGATCAATTGACGATACAATGTGGGATCAACCAACTGTGACTCAGAAGCATTGAGCTTCTTCCAGTTGGTAATCATGGGTGTGGACATGGGCCTACAATCCTCCATGTGGAATCTCCTTAAAATGTCAAAAGCATACTTCCCCTGTCCCAGAAAGATGTGTCCAGGCTCCTGCCAAACCTCCAACCCGAAAAATAATGCATCAATCCAATATCTTTCATCTCAAACTCTGAAGCAAGGCTCTCGTTGCAGCTAGTAATGAGTCTCTCAACCCGCAATGAAAAGATCATCAACATATAGCAAGAGTATGAGAGGATCCTCTCCAACCACAATGAAGTACAAGTTGGGATCCGCCTCACTCTTCTCAAAGCCCAACTGCTGCAAGTAGGCATCAATCCTAGAATACCAAGCTCTGGGAGCTTGTTTCATCCCATACAATGCCTTCTTCAGTCTGCACACATGAGACTCTCTCCCATGCACCTCAAAGCCCAATGGCTTTTCAATGTACACCTCCTCCTGTATGAGACCATTCAGAAATGTGGTCTTCACATCCATCTGATGGATCTTCCAACCCATCTCTGCTGCAATAGAGATCACTGCCCCAATCGAGGTATATCTAGCAACCAGAGCGAAGGTCTCATCATAATCAACTCCCTCAACCTGTGAGAACCCCCGAGCCACAAAACGAGCTTTGTACTTCTCAATGCTGCCATCTGCAACATATTTGAGTTTATAGAGCCACCTAGAAGTCACCACTGACTTCCCCTCAGGTCTAGGAACAACTTCCCAAACATCATTCTTCATGATGGAATTGTACTCTTCCATCATGGCATCTCTCCAAACCTGTTTGCCAGCAGCCTCCTCAAAAGTGGAAGACTCAGACTCCCTGATGCTGCTCACCATCGCAAGATAGCTGCAAAAATCCCTCACAGCCTGCCTGGGATTCCCCACAGAACCCTGTGCCTCCTTCAAAGTGTCCTGAAGCCACTTGGGCTTCCTCCTCTCTGAAGTAGTGTCCCGTGGAGAGGACTCCTCTTGCTCAACCCCATCTCCCGAAGACTGTGAACCTGAAGTAGAATATGGAGCATACGATCCTGAAATCTGAGGATCAATAACCTGTGATCCTGACATTTGTGGCCCTGTGCCCTCTGGATCAGGCGTCAATGAAACTAGTGGACCTGAACTCTGTATCACTGAAGTCTGTTGTGGACTCACCTAAATCTAAGGTGATGACTGCTCACCCTTCTCAGTCCCTCGTGACTTCCTAAAGGCTATATCCTCCTCGAATCTCACATCCCTTCTCACAACTGTCTTCCTCAAGGAAGGGATGTATATGCGGAAAGCCTTTGAAGTCTCGCTATACCCAACAAAAATCCCCTTTTCTGCTGTGGGCTCTAGCTTTGTCCTCTTCTCAAAAGGGACATGTGAATATGTACGGCACCCAAAAATCCTAAAGTGCCCAACCTCAGGCTTCTTCCCAGAGAAAGCCTCCTCAGGAGTCTTATCCCCCAATGCTCTTTGTGGATTCCTGTTTTGCAAATAAACTGCAGTGTAACATGCCTCAGCCCAAAGAAAGAGTGGCAACCCCTAATCATGCAACATGGCTCTAGTAGCCCCAACTATGGCCCTGTTCTTCCTCTCACCAACCCCATTCTGCTGTGGGTTGTAAGGAACAATCAACTCCCTCTTGATGCCCTCTCCTGCACATAAGTCATTAAACTCCTTGGAGGTATACTCACCCCCATTATCTGTCCTCGGTACTCTGATTTTCCTCCCAGTCTGGTTCTCCACAAGAGCTTTGAACTCTTGGAACCGATTGAAGACCTGTCCTTTGGTCTTCATGAAGAAAATCCAAGACTTCCGAGAGAAGTCATCAATAAATATGACATAGTACAAACAACCACTCAATGATACATAAGACATAGGACCACATACATCAAAATGAATCGGATCAAGTATACCTGCTGCTCTGCTATCGCTGCTTGGAAAAGTAGTCTTGGCGTACTTTCCCAAAGCACACCCCTTGCACAACTTCTAGTGCTCTGTACTGAACTCTGGCACTCCAGTCACAATATCCCTCAGTATCCTCATAGCCCCATGATGCAAATGGGCCATCCTCCTGTGCCATAGCTCACAAAAATCACTACTGCTAGTAGTATGATACAATGCACTAGCTGGATGAAACACGAGCTTGTACAACTTCTCATGTAGAGTCCCAATCACTTTGGCCGAAGTGATACTAGACCCCTTGGGAAATAGGAGCACCTGTCCATCACAGGACAACACCTCATACCCTCTCTCCTCAATAGTAGAAACTGAAATCAAGTTCTTTTTCAAGCTAGGAACATATAAGACATCTCTCAACAACATGGGAGGTTGAGACTCCCTCTGAAATGATATTGTCCCACTACCAACTGCCTTGACCACCCAATCATCTCCAAGCACTACCTCAAGATCACCAATTTGTGTAAGATCTGTCAAATGCTCACGAACACCTGTCATATGGCGGGAGGCACCACTATCAATATACCAAACGCTGGAATGTGTTGCTCTAGTGGAAAGACACACCACTAAGGAAAACTCCTTATCGAACTTGGTGGAAAACTCTTCCACCTCTGCTGAAGCTGCAATCTATTTCCTCTTCTTATTAGGACACTGCCTCGAATAGTGCCCAAACTTGTGACATGCAAAGCACTTGACTTTGCTCATGTCCTTCTTCTTGCCTTCACCCTTTGACTTGTTCCCTGCCTTAGGACCCTTTTTGAACTTCTTCTTGCTGTTAGCAACAAGAGCCACATTCTCCTCATCATTACCAGTAGATGAACTTCCATGCACATATCCTCTCCGGGTTTCCTCCTGAACAAAGTCATCCCAAAGACGTTCCCACTTGGGAAGATTCTCCCTTGCCACAATGCCCTCAACAAAAATAGCCCATTGTTTGGTCACCTCATTCAATGCTATCCTCACAAGTTCACTGTCAACAATGGCCTCCCCAACAACACCAAGTTCATCTCTTACCTGTGTCAGCCTGGTAAGATATGTGACCACATTTTCAGCCTTGGTCATTCTATTGCTCTTCAGTTTCTCTCTCAAAACCATCTTTCGGTTCTCATTTGTACTTTGATACAACTTTGTCAAGGACTCCCACATCTCATAGGCATTTGTCTTCCCTGTCGCATGCAGAATCAAATGGTCCTTGATGGCATCAAGAATGATTCTTTTAGCCTTGATACTCTTCTTGGTATATGCTTGCCAGAAGTGTAGCATCTGTAGTTACTATTATTGGGTTTGTTGTGGAGTTCTCAACAATGTCCCATAACTCACTCTCTTGCAGAAGAAAAATCATTCTCTCCTTCCAAGCAC
This sequence comes from Picea engelmannii, assembly GCA_009831015.1. Classification (NCBI taxonomy): domain Eukaryota; kingdom Viridiplantae; phylum Streptophyta; class Pinopsida; order Pinales; family Pinaceae; genus Picea; species Picea engelmannii. The sequence continues at coordinate 41,002 of ML846493.1, forward strand.
CAAAATTTATTGCTCCATCAAGTCTATCCTCAACTCTTAAACCTGTAACCATTGACCCTTCTCGGCCGAAATAACAAATTCCAAAATTCTGTCCGGTGAAGTAACTTCTGTCTTGCTCTCTGTATGGCTGATTTAATTCTGCATTCCTCTTCAACTCAACTCTGATACCATGTAAAATTTTCAGACCCCACCCAGTTTCAAGTCTCACTGAGACAAATCATAGTTTAATGCCCAAAAACCCAGTTTTATAACAACAACAATTTCTCAGCATTTAAACAAATCTCAGGAATGAAACACGAGGATTCTGAACAACATTAAATGCATAAATAAATAATTATATCAGCAACACACTAACTCAAAAATTATAGACACAAAGATTTTTGGTCTAACATTGACCTTGGGAAAACCCACAAGGGGAAAACCAGTGAGAGAGGGGCTTTTTATTATTTTCAGAGCTCTGAGAAAATGATATTTACAACAGTCAAATTATTAGCAAATCACACAAACTTATTTCAAGAATGTGCCCAACAATCTTCCTTGAAAACAATGCCAAACTGTCTTGAAATTCGTGCCCAGAAAACAGTGCTGTACGACCCTTGAATTTCATGTCCTCTTGTTGTACGAGCTGTACGGAATTTGCTCAGAAATTCGTGCCAATCCTCGTCGTCTCAATTTCTTTGTCAAAACTGCTGTACGACAGCCCTGAAATATGTGCCAACTCTGCCTTAGAAATCTGCAGTACGACCTCCTCAATTTTGGTGCCCTTTTCTGTTGTATGGTCTCACAAAAAATCCGTAATGTACTTTTTGCCTCGAATTCCATGTTGTACCTTTGCCTAGAAATTCGTGCCTCAAGCAGTAAGTTTGCCCTCCTTCTCCAAAGCTCGATCTCTCTCTCTTAACATTCTCCAAATGCTCATGAAGAAATGAAATGGGGGCGCCTTCTTACCCTAACCGACTCAATGAGGGAAGTTGAAGGGTTTCTTAATCCAAGGGTTTAGATTGGACAAGATGAATGGTGGAGATTAACTCACTTCACTCACCCACTTTCCCTAAGTCATAAAGTCACTTTTAATTCATATCACATGAATTAAATGACTAGGGTCCGCATTAGACATTTTCCCACCCCTAGGCGCCTAGGTGATGAGAAACCCTTGCCTAGGTACTTTTAATTATTTTTAACATTGAAAACCTGCAAGTTGATCCTCTTCTTGTTGTGCACTGCTTTCTCTTCTTTGGTTTAGCCTGCTCAATTGTGAACGATACCTCTCTATCTTGTCTTATTTATGCTTTTCTGAAACCCTAATCTACCAAAACCCTAATCTCTAAAACCTTAATCTGATTTTGAGATGTATGGTTGAGATTAAATCTAGTCCAAGTCCTTAATGCATTAAATGCACTTTATTAGACTCAACTAAAAAACACAAGATATTTCTCTTTATCCTAAAGTGAATTACAAAATAGAATTAGTGACCACTTTTCGAAGTGTTCATCAATGAAATGTCTTGAACCACTTCTTGGATGTTCACATTGAAACATGTGCAAGAAATTCCTGCTTGAGCTACATTTCTCAACAAACATATTGTTTGAGGCCTTTTCTACGTATGAAAGATCTTTGTGTGAGGAGATGCCATGTGGTATTGTTGACATAATCAAACCCTTAGATGATAATAAATGCATGAAAGGACCTCATGAAATATAAAGATGGCAATTTGCAATATGGACCCATTTTATTCATTCAAAAGACAAAAGGAAATGCTCCACTTGAGGAGGATTATAGGGCCTTGAAAAAAGTAATATTATTTTATGAATTAGGGTTTGATTTGAGAGATATAAATAGAGGAGTGGATACATTTGCTAAAGGCATGGTTGGAAGATTGGGAATTCTCCTCTAAGCTTAGTTGAATATCTTTGGTGTTAGCACCATGTTTTTTGTTGTTAGAGTCGGAGGTTTGTCCAAAATTTTTCAGAGTCATGTCTTGATCTTTATAAAAATCAAAACTTTCCTGAATAAGTCGCGGTTGGTGTGTCAGAGTTTATGAGGTCAATGACCAATTAAAGAATGGGTTGAAATGTCGAGTAAGGAGTTTGGCCATAAATTGGTAAAAGGGTGTAAGGTTCGTCATGTTTAAATTGTAAAGGTCTCCTTTCCTAAGTCTCGAGTCATGTCAAAAAAGTGGAATTTAGGTACCAAGGTTGAGTCAAGTGGTTAGGATAAAGGTCATGTCAAAAGATATTATGGGTCATCATTACCTAATCATGAAGTCATAAAAGTGAACAATCATAGCACTCCATATCATTTGTACTATTGCACACTTCAAAGGAGTACCCGCTGCACGAGTTCATTGTGCAAATCTTTAACCTGCTTTCAAACTTCTCGTCGCTATGGATTTTTCGTCCCTTTCCATAATTTCATTCCTTATCCGTTCAAGCATAAATATTGGTCACCCTTCATGTTTCTCCATCACTTCCAAAACGTGTGCGTCGTCTAAAATTTTTCCAGTAAGCTCTGAAGCTTTTTGCTACGAAAATGCTGTGTGTTGCCAGTGGCTACGTAAATCTGCTATTTTGAGTTTGCTACGTATCCTTCATTGCTTTCAGTCATTGTTCAAGAATTTTCCTTGGAGGCCGTTGCAAATTAGCTTCTGGAACGAGTTGTTTTTTCACACAGTTAACTTTCTTTCTTCTGAGCTAAATTTTTATTACCTACTCCTGCGCCAAGTTTGTCTGTTGTTGTTTACTACTGCGCTGAGATTTCCGCTGCGCCAAGTTTTTCCGTTGCTGTTTATTACTGCGTCGAGATTTCCGCTGCGCCAATTTTTTCCGTTGCTGTTTATTGCTGCGCTGAGTTTCTCATTGCGCCGAATTTTCTGCCACTGATTTGTTTGCCGCGCAAAGTTTCTTGTTGCTACTTTTTCTTGCGCATTGTGCAAAGGTCACTATTTTTATTCGCTGCGCAGAGAGGCTATTACAATCTATTGCTGTGTGCCTGAAATTGACATATACCAACATCATGGCAACTTTTCAAAGTAAAAGAAAGAATGCAAGAAGCGGCAACGTCGTGAGGTTTGAACCACAGGATTTAAAGTTAATAAATGCAGACCCGACGATCAGGGTGTCTTTTGAACAAGCCAGATGCATACGTTTCTGTGAAAAGATTCAAGGATATAATGTGCAACTAACTAAGCAGTTCGTCTTCAATTTCACTGGTGTCAGTGCAACTATTGCAGGTATCACTTTCCAAGTGATAGAGGAAGCTATGTCAACTGCGACGGAGATCCCTTTTCAGGGAGGAAAAAAGGATATTAGAGGAAAGAATCATGAAACATTTCAAGGAATGCAAACCAACTATGCACGATGCATGTTCAGCTCTCTCTGACGCTCAATCAAAATTGAAAAGAAATGCGGCTTTGTTGAGACATGTGAAGAGTTTGAAAAGACAAAATTTGTCATTGAGAAGGACAATTAGGGCCTTACAACTGCAAGTGAGTTTGGACAAGGAAACTACGGACAAACTGAATGACCCCATTCTTTGCTGCCAACTGGATTCGCGCGCGCAACCTCAACATGAAGATCCGCTGTGCGAAATCACTGTGCAGATTTCACAGCCAGTATTTGCGCAGCAGAAACCAGAATTTACTACGCAACGGTGACAGTGTTGTCCAACAATACACATGATGATTCATCACAACTATATGATTGTGATTTGCTAAAATAATTTATGATTGTAAATGACATCCCAGATAGTTTATGATTGCCAGATCGACTTTCTTATTTTTGGTAATTTTTGTAGAGGTTGTTGTTCTCTTTGAAAACAACCAGATCCATAACTCTAGGAGATAGTAGTTCGACTCCTAGAAGCTAAGTGTAGCTTTACTTTCTATATATAGGGACTATTTTGATGTAAAGAGGGGGCGCGCGGGCAAAAGTATAGACATTTTGATCCTCTATGTAATTTCCTGAATCTAAAGAAATACAAATGCAGAAGTCCTGAGTTCCTAAAGAAAAATATTCTAATGGTGGTGATCTAAAGCTTGTACCTTTCTTTGTATGTATTTTCTGTATACTCATATTCATTCATACTTCTCTTCTTTTTAAATTGGTAAATTTTAAAGTCCAAAATTCATCTAAGTGGTGCTCTAGACTGAGTCGATTTAAATTATGTCTATTTTCTCAGCTAAGATTAGAATTCATCCGTTGTGGTGCTATGATTTTGTTGTATATTTCTTTTCTCCTTTCACGCTCCCTGATCAAACTAAACACTGAAGTTTATCACCTTATTTAGCCTTTGTTCCTCTAAGGAGTTCTATCTACCAAACATTGTTTTCTTTGTTTTTAGGGGTAGACTCCATAGCCCTAGAAGTACTATCTTTTGTCAACAGACCTTGAAAAATTATCTTAAAGTTTTAAATCTAGCCATCATTTTAAAGCAACATGTCTATCGGAGATCAAGTCTCAGAGAGAGCTCTCTCTAGATTGGAAAGGCTAGTTTCAAGTCTTAAAGTTGGTTTGTAGGTTACCTTTGTAGATTGTTTCTTCAACCCAACAATTTACTCATCGTTAACATTTTAGCGCTGTTGCCGGGAACGAAATTGAAGGTTTTCCCTAGGAAGAACGACTAAAAGCTTAGATTTGATTCTTGAGGGTAACAATGAATCAAACACCTTTTTGGCTGAATTTTTCTTACCCTGGCGACTTCATTGAATAAGATCAGTAGCATAGTTTTGTCTTTTGAGAAAATAAGAAATCTTGGCTCCTAAGAGAGTTTACACTAGAAGGAACCCTAATCCAGAACCTATAGCATCTGTGTCTAATCCTGAGAAACTCTTGCACAAAAGAAAAGAAAAGTCAGTTCAATCATTTTCTTTCCTGGACAAAAATCTATCCTTACTCGAAGACGGTTTAAAAAGTATTGATGATCTTGCCTTTGATTTAAAATTTGAGCAAACCTTGTTTAGATCTAGATTAGAATCCAAGTTGAATGAAATTGTCTTTGATGAGAAGAAATTCCAATCTTTGATTCCCACTGTCCCCATTCAGACTATTCCTATTCAAATTGTCCCTGCTCACACTGTCCAGATAGCCCAAAATCCTCCTAGAGCCATGGTAGCCAAATTTGCTCCTCTTGCCTTGCCTGCCCAATTGCATGATTTACCCCAAAATTATAATTAGAGAATCATATCATTCGATGCTGAAGAAAATACATCAGCCCAAAGACACTTGGATTGGTTCAATGATTTTGTTGATCTAGAGGAAGTAGATCATGAGGATGCAAAACTCAGGCTGTTTGCACAAAGTCTTTCAGGAGAAGTCAGAAAATGGTTTAAAGCTCTTCCTGCAGCGAGTATCCCCAATTTAGCAGCTTTTGAAACACTTTTTCTTGCAAGGTGGGGTGACAAAAAGAACCCTCTTCAGTTGCTAACTCAGTACAATAATATAAAAAGATCACCAAATGAAACAGTACAAGAGATTTCAACCAGATTTATGAAAGTCTATAATTCAATTCCTACAGAAGTTAAACCTCCTCCTAGAGCTACTCAACTTCGATATGCTGATTTTTTTGACAGTGACTTTGCCATTCTGTTAAGAGAAAGAAGATCCAATACATTAGATGATATGATGAGCGATGCAATTGAAGTAGAGGTAAATTTGATGGCATCAGGGAAGATCAAACATAATCCTGACAGAGATGTGAAGAAGATCCAAGGAGAAGCACAACCCTCAACTTCTCAATCATCAGATGAGAAATTTGATTTGATGATGAAGACTATGGAAAGACTCATGGAAATAATGTCCTTGGAAAATAAGCCTGCTACCAGGGATCAAATTGATTTTCAGCCCATAAATCAAAATTTTAGAAGAGCTCCAGTTCCACAGATTAGGCAAAGAGATCAGAGAAATCAAGGTGATCAACAAATAAAACCTCCTTTCCAAAACAACTATGTAAATGAAGATTTTGATTAAACAATTGAAGACAATATGCATTGTTGTGACGATACAGAAACAAATGTGTTCTTAACTAAAGAAGAACATGATCAATTTATGGATGCAAATGATAAGTTTATGCATGATAATGATGATATGTTGTCATTGGAAACAAAAGAGTTTAGGAAAGAATACCACAATGCTGTTATGCAGCTTCCGAAGCAGTATAACCTCAGAAGTAAAAAGGTGCCTGCAAATCTTCCAAAGGCAAATCCTACAAGGGAACTTCAGATAAATATACCTTCTTCAAGCCAACCGAAGAAAGATAATTCAGTAAAGGATGTAATGGAGAAAGGAAAATCCAAAGAAGAACCCCCAAAGAAAATACCCGAGGCAAGAAAGGAAGCAACCATCAAAGAGGTAGAAAAGGCTCCATCTCCTTTTAATTTTGAAAGTGAAATGGTTAAAATCAAAATTTCTGTTCCATTTAATGAGCTGATTAAGAATGAAGAATATAGAAATCAGATCATTAAAATGCTAAAAATGGAAGAAGCCCCTAACACCTTGAATGTACAAGATGATCACCATGCTATTTTGTTTGGCCCACGTGTGGAGAGTGGTGATGTTGATGATGTTCCTCCTTTCTATGTCAGCCTTAAAATTCATGACATGACTTCACATAATGCCATGTTAGATTCATGAGCATCACATAATCTGATGCCCAAGGTGGTCATGGATGAGTTGGGACTAGATATTACAAGACCTTATAAGGATCTTTTATCTTTTGACTCAAGGAAGGTGAAATGCTTGGATTTAATCAAAGACCTGGTTGTATCATTGTCTCAAATTCCATAAAAAATCTGATCATGGATGTAGTGGTTGCTGACATCCCTCCTAAATTTGGCATGCTGTTATCTAGATCTTGGGCTGCAAAGTTGAAAGGAACTTTGCAAATGGATATTGCATATGCTACTATCCCTGTTTTTGGCCAAGAAAAGAGGTTGTATAGAGAAGTACTGCTCAAGTACATGGTGAGTAGCAAAATTCAACCAAATAATCATCCCATTTACTCTGTTGATACTGAGGTTGGTTCCTTTATTTTCTATAATGACTTGAGTTTTGAAGAGGAGCCAACAACTGTCATGGCTATCAAAGACAAAACTGATCATCAAACAGAGGAAATTACAAATCAGCAACAGTGCAGAAGATGAAATGTGGAATATGAGCTTTGACGGAGCTGCTAGCAGGGAAGGAGTAGGAGTTGGTGTGTGGATTAACCCTCCCAAGATAGGTACAAAACTCTGTTCTTACAAGCTTGCTTTTGATTGTACCAATAATATGGCCGAATATGAGGCATTGATTTTGGGATTGAAGACTTTAAAAGAATTGGGTGCTAGGAGGATAGTTGAACATGGAGATTCCGAGCTTGTTATCAACCAGGTAAAGGGTATATATCAGTCCAAGCATCTTAGATTGAGAGCATATAGGAATTTAGTGCTTGATCTTCTTGAAGAGTTTTCGGAATACAATTTGTCAGTGATTCCTAGGGGGCAAAATCAAATTGCAGATGCTTTGGCTACTTCAGCTTCGGTTTTCAAAATTCCAAGTTTTCCTAATAAAAGGTATGAAATTGAAGTCAAGCATAGGCCAATAGTACCTGATAACATTAAATATTGGAAAATATTTGAAGATGACAAACAGGTAGAAAGATTCCTTCAGATGAGTGATGAATTTGCTAAATTAAATATTGATGATGAGTGCTGTTGTGAAGAGAATCAAGATGCAGCCGTGTTCAACAATGATGACCTTTTTCAGAATCAGATTGTTGGAAGAGATATAGTGCAACTCAAAAATAACATTATTCCCAAAGGCTTGGTCCCATTGGAAAAACTTTTTGACAACAACGATGTAGCTAGAAATCCTAAAATCACTGCAAACGATGAGGATATAGAAGATTGCAACATTGGGACTCAGGAGGATCCCAAGATCAACAAACTGTCAAAAACACTCAGTCCAGAAATTAAACAGAGGTATATCAGTGTTATGAAGGATTTCCCTAATGTCTTTGCATGGAGTTATGAAGATTTAAAGGTCTATGATACTAAGGTAATTCAGCATGTAATTCCCATCAAGGATGATCATAAACCCTTCGAGCAAAAGTTGAGAAGAATAAACCCTCTGCTGTTGCCATTAATTGAAAAGGAGGTAAGGAAACTGTTTGATGCCAAATTATTGTGTCCTTAAGATTTTCCAAGTGGGTGGCTAACCTAGTGCCTGTCAGGAAGAAAAGCGGTGAGATAAGATTATGTGTAAATTTTCAGAATGTGTCTCTCAAAGACAATTATCCACTTCCTAAGATGGATAACATCCTCCAGAAGGTGGTGGGATCTCAAAAGATATCAATGCTTGATGGTTTCTCTGGTTACAACCAGATTATGGTGCATTCAGATGACTAAGAAAATACATCTTTTGCAACACCTTGGGCACTTTCATGTATGCAAAAATGCCTTTTGGGCTTATGAATGCTGGAGCGACTTTCCAAAGGGCCATGGACATAGCCTTTGCCGATGAAAAGGATAAATTTATTGTTATTTACTTAGATGATATCACTGTATTTTCAGATTCCGATGATCAACATCTCAAACATCTAAGAAGGGTTTGCCAAAAATGTAGAAAGTTTGGCATCTCATTGAATCCGAAAAAATCAAACTTTGGAATGCAAGAAGGAAAATTGCTTGGACACATCATTTCAAAGGAAGGAATTAAAATAGACCCCAACAGAGTGGAAGCAATTCTGAAGATCGACACTCCCAGGAGCAATAAAGAGGTACAATTTTTTCTAGGAAAAGTGATTTTTTTGAGAAATTTTATTCCTAAGTTGGCTGAGATCATAAAGTATATCACAAATATGCTCAGAAAAGACAATGAAATAAAATGGACTCCTGAAGCTAGGGAGTCTTTTGAAGATATTAAAGTGGCGTTGACCAAAAAGCTCCAGTGTTAGCCAACCTGAATTTTGCAAAATATTTTATCTTGTTTTCTTTTGCTTCAAAACACACCATTGTTGGTGTTTTGTTGCAAAAAGATGATCAGAACTTTGAAAGGCCTATAGCTTATTATAACAGGACATTGAGAGACTCCCCACTAAGGTATAACATCATGGAAAAACAAGCATATGCCTTGGTGAAAGCCCTTAAAGAATTTAGAACTTATATCTTGCATTCCCATGTCATTGCTTATGTGCCTAGCAAATCTATGAAAGATATTTTGACTCAGCCTGATTCTGAAGGGAGAAGGGGAAAATGGATAGCAATAATGTTGGAGTATGATCTCGAGATCAAATCTACAAAGCTGATTAAGGGACAAGGGCTTGCAAAGTTGATGGCGTAGTCCAATTGTGATGTTTTGGGAATCAATTTTATTGCTGATTTGTCAACAAATTTAGAAGAAGAAACAATTCCACATATATCTCAAAAGTTCCTTGATTCTTTTTGGTATGCTGATATTATTTATGTATTAAGGAACTTACAAGCTCCTCCTGAGTTGAGCAAAACCAAAGCTATATTTTTGAAGTTGAAAGCAACAAAGTTTTGCATTCTGGACCATTCTCTGTATTGGAAAGATCTAGGTGGGATCTTGCTAAATTGTTTGCTGGAGGAAGAAGTGAAAAAAGCTATCAAAGAGTTTCACAAAGGTGACTGTGGGGGACATCATTATTGGAAGACCATTGCACACAAAATACCGAGGTCAGGGTTCTATTGGCCCAATATTTTTTTTGATGTATACAAGGAAGTTTCCAGCTGCCATGAATGCCAGATCTTTGATGGAAAAAGAAAATTGCAGCCTCTACCTTTAAAGCCTATCTCTGTTGAAGCACCATTCATGCAATGGGGTCTTGATTTTATAGGGGAAATTCATCCGCCATCCTCAACTCAGCATAGGTGGATACTAATAGCCACAAACTACTTCACCAAATGGATCAAAGCAGTCCCCACAAGGCAAGCTACTGATACTGTCATCATTCAATTTTTAGAAAGCAATATTTTGTAGTGACAATGTAGTGACATTCAAATCCAAAAAACTGGAGAAATTTTGTAGTGACTATAATATAACTCTTGGCCATTCCACAACGTATTACCCACAGGGTAATGGGTTGGCTGAATCATCGAACAAAAGCTTGACCAAGATTATTAGGAAGCTTCTGCAGGAAAACAAGAAAGCTTGGCACAAAAATCTCATCTATGCATTATGGGTTGACAGGATTACTACTAAAAGGTCTATTTCCACATCACCTTTCCAGATCGTATATGGTACAGAGGCAGTTTTTCCTACCTCATTAGGACTGCCAGTGATGAGACTGCTGCAAGGACAAGAAGCTGAACCAAATAATGTTCTAAGGAGAATAAACCAATTAATCCATGTGCAACAAATGAGAGAACAAGTCTTCAATAAATCACAACTGCACCAAGATAAAATGAAAAGGGCTTTTGACAGACATACTAAGGAAGATGATTTCAAGGTGAATGATTTGGTACTGAAGTGGGACGCAAGGAATGAAGACATAGGGAAACATGGGAAGTTTCATCATCTTTGGCTGGGACCATTGAAGATTGCTGCATACCATGGGAATAATGCCTATTTGTTGCAGGAGCTTAATGGAGATCTTATTGGTGGGGGACCTGTGAATGGTAGGTTTCTCAGACATTATCTTGTTTAATTTTTTTTTTAATCTCTTCATGTCATTGTAAAATAACCATTTTATTTTCAGATGAAGCATTTTGAATCAATAATCAGTAGAAAATTGAAGCCCGAAGTGAAGGCCCTAAGTTTATGCTGAGTTTGGTCAAAATTGTGTCAAGAGAGTTTGTAAATAAGTTTGTTTTGTCAGTTTAGAGTTTTGAGTCAAATAAAGTCCAATGGTCAGGCACTTGGTCTACTGTTCTTTGCTACCTCACTGGGAGGATAACATCCCCATTGGAGCCAGCCGTTAGCACCATGTTTTTTCTAGTTAGAGTCAGAGGTTTGTCCAAAATTTTTCAGAGTCATGTCTTGATCTTTATAAAAATCAAAACTTTCCTGAATAAATCGTGGTTGGTGTGTCAAAGTTTATGAGGTCAGTGACCAATTAAAGAATGGTTTGAAATGTCGAGTAAGGAGTTTGGCCATAAATTGGTAAAAGGATGTAAGGTTCGTCATGTTTAAATTGTAAAGGTCTACTTTCCTAAGTCTCGAGTCATGTCAAAAAAGTGGAATTTAGGTACCGAGGTCGAGTCAAGTGGTTAGGATAAAGGTCATGTCAAAAGATATTATGGGTCATCATTACCTAATCATGAAGTTAGAAAAGTGAACAATCATAACACTCCATATCATTTGTACTATTGCACAATTCAAAGGAGTACCCGCTGCACGAGTTCACTGCGCAAATCTTTAACCTGCTTTCAAACTTCTCGTCGCTATGGATTTTCCGTTCCTTTCCATAATTTCATTCCTTATCCATTCAAACATAAATATTGGTCACCCTTCATGTTTCTTCATCACTTCCAAAACTTGTGCGTCGTCTATAGTTTTTCCAGTAAGCTCCGAAGCTTTTTGCTATGAAAATACTGTGTTGCCAGTGGCTACGCAAATCTGCTATTTTGAGTTTGCTGCCTATCCTCTATCGCTTTCAGTCACTATTCAAGAATTTTCCTTGGAGCCCATTGCAAATTAGCTTTTGGAACGAGTTGTTTTTTCACACAATCAACTTTCTTTCTTCTAAGCTAAATTTTTATTACCTACTCCTGATCCGAGATTTCCGCTGTGCCAAGTTTTTCCGTTGTTGTTTACTGCTGCGTCGAGATTTCCGCTGCGCCAAGTTTTTCCATTGCTGTTTATTGCTGCATTGAGTTTCTCATCGCACCGAATTTTCTGCCACTGATTTGTTTGCCGCGCAAAGTTTCTTGTTGCTACTTTTTCTTGCCCATTGTGCAAAGGTCACTATTCTTATTCGTTGCGCAGAGAGGCTATTACAATCTATTTCTGCGCGCCTAAAATTGACATATACCAACATCATGGAAACTTCTCAAAGTAAATGAAAGAATGCAAGAAGTGGCAAGGTCGTGAGGTTTGAACCACAAGATTTAAAGTTAATAAATGCAGACCCGGTGATCAGGGCTCTTTTGAACAAGCCGGATGCATACGTTTCGCTGAAAAGATTCAAGGATATAATGCACAACTAACTAAGCAGTTCGCCCTCAATTTTACTGGTGTCAGTTCAACTATTGCAGGGATCACTTTCCAAGTGATAGAAGAAGCTATGTCAGCGGCGACAGAGATCTCTTTTCAGCGAGGAAAAAAGGATATCAGAGGAAAGAATCATGGAACATTTCAAGGAATGCAGACTAGCTATTGACGATGCATGTGCAACTCTCTTTGACGCTCAATCAAAATTGAAAAGAAATGCGGCTTTGTTGAGACAGGTGAAGAGTTTGAAAAGACAAAATTTTTCATTGAGAAGGACAAACAGGGTCTTACAACTGCAAGTGAGTTTGGACAAGGAAACTACGGACAAACTGAATGACCCCATTCTTTGCTGCCAACTCGATTCGCGCGTGCAACCTCAACATGAAGATCCACTGCGCGAAATCACTGCGTAGATTTTGCAGCCATTATTTGCGCAGCAGAAACCAGAATTTACTGCGCAACAATGACAATGTTGTCCAACAATACACATGATGATTCATCACAACCGTATGATTGTGATTTGCTAAAAGAATTTATGATTGTAAATGACATCCCAGATAGTTTATGATTGCCGGATCGACTTTCCTATTTTTGGTAATTTTTGTAGAGGTTGTTGTTCTCTTTGAAAACAACCAGATCCATAACTTTAGGAGATAGTAGTTCGACTCCTAGCAGCTAAGTGTAGCTTTACTTTCTATATATAGGGATTATTTTGATGTAAAGAGGGGGTGCACGGGCAAAAGTATAGACATTTTGATTCTCTGTGTAATTTCCTGAACCTAAAGAAATACAAATGCAGAAGCCCTGAGTTCCTAAAGAAAAAGATTCTAATGGTGGTGATCTGAAGCTTGTACCTTTCTTTGTATGTATTTTCTGTATACTCATATTCATTCACACTTCTCTTCTTTTTAAATTGGTAAATTTTAAAGTCCATAATTCATCTAAGTAGTGCTCTAGACTGAACCGATTTAAATTCTGTCTATTTTCTCAGCTAAGATCAGAATTCATCCGTTGTGATGCTCTGATTCTGTTGTATATTTCTTTTCTTCTTTCACCCTACCTGATCAAACTAAACACTGAAGTTTATCACCTTATTTAGCCTTTGTTCCTTTGAGGAGTTCTATCTACCAAGCATTGTTTTCTTTGTTTTCAAGGGTTGACTCCATAGCCCTAGAAGTACTATCTTTTGTCAGCAGACCTTGAAAAATTATCTTAAAGTTTTAAATCTAGCCATCATTTTAAAGCAACCTGTCTATCAGAGATCAAGTCTTAGAGAGAGCCCTCTCTAGATTGGAAAGGCTAGTTTCTAGTCTTAAAGTTGGTTTGTAGGTTACCTTTGTAAATTGTTTCTTCAGCCCAACAATTTACTCAGCGTTAACATTTGGGAGGATTGGAAGAGGGGTTCAATGTGAAGTTTTTCCATCTCTCTATTCTTTTCATGGATGATTAGGGTTTTTGTAATTGCCATGAGTTTGCTGTTGAAATAATCTTTGGAGAAAAGCAAGTTTATCACAAAAGAAGAGATTAGGGTTTAGGTTGTTAAATCCTTTCTAGTCCTTGATGTAACGTTGAATTATTGAAGGATTTTGCTGCTGTAATTTTTTTGGTTAGAGTTGTTTTACTCCATTTTTGCGGGTTATCCTGGCTAAGGTGGAAGGTTAGGTGAGACCTTTTTTGTCCTCTTGATCTTGTTGTGAAACAATATTTGAAAAATGATGTATTCTTGGTTGTTCGTTCGATAAGAAGGTTGTCTTTTATCTACTTCATTTAGGGTTTCATATTATGGTTATTTCTTTCTTGTCCATTGTTGTTGGTTATTACTTGGCGGTAATTTCATGGTTGTGATGGTGCATCTTGTTTAAGGGCTCTCACTTTTTTTTTTCATGTTGCCAAATTCCCATCCTCTAGCCCGTAGGAAATTTTGAACAGGAATAAGAATAACCTTGTGAGAGGAGGAAGCACTTATGCTCCTCTCTTAGGGTTTCACCAAGCAAGACGTCTAGCATGAAAAAGAGAATTTACCATGAACATGTGAGAGCACAAAGATAAAATTGCAGAAATTTCACTTACTTCACCAAGATAGCATTAGATAAAACCCTAATTGCATAAATTCCATCCAAAAATTAGCGAAAGCACCCATAAATTGATCCTCCAAGCAAGTCGCATAAGTGTAGAAGAGAGAGATAGCCAAGTAGGGCGAAAATTTCAGGCTTGTTCTCACAAATGGTGAGTGATAATTGATGAAAAATGAAATGAGATGGTCCTATATTTATATGAGGCCATCTAAACCAATTTGTCCACATAAAATTTCCATATACAAATTAGAAGAGGGCCGATCCCCTTTATTTGCCCTTACATTATGCAAAATTAAAAATACATGAAATAAAACCCTAAAGAGGGTGATGTCATGCCCTAGTAGGGTGACGTAGGGCTAGATAATGTAACGTCCAACCTCAATGAGTGGAACGTTGGGCCTCCAAAGGCCATGTTTCATGATCCTGTGTGCAAACATCCCATGCCATGAGCCTCCACTTGTCAAACCTCCTCCGGAATCCATCATTCTTCAAACCCTAGCCTCCAAGATGACGTCAAGGGTAGAGGGTGATGTCCTAGGCCTCCAAAGGCTGTGTCCAAATGGAAGAGGGGTGCAATCTCATCCTCTAATGATGCCAAGGTGCCTCCAAAGGCAACGTCCTCCATCCTCAAGGTGCAATGCTTAGCATCAATGGTTCCCCATATGTGGGGTATGGCATCCATCCTGTGGGCAAGGTCTTGCAAAGACAAACAATTACACCCTCCAAGGATCCACAAGTCATATGAATCATGCCAAGTAAGCCACATTTAATACAAGAACCACCCAAACAAGTGCATTAAATCCCCCCTTTTCAAATTAAACAAATGCTCAAAGACCTTATAAACTTTGCCAAATTTAGGTATGGGAGGGGTGTCATGGTGCCCTATTGGGTAGGTCAATCCCCAAGTCAAGGAATGTTTCCCAAGAAGACCCTATCTGAATCATGTAATGAGATGAGGTGGAGTGGGGAAAGACTCTTGGGCATGGGGTTCTTGACATATCAAGGGTTCATATTGTCTCATTTGTGGGTGCCTTTGTGGAGGGTGTGCTACATCGTTGAGTTTCCCTTTGTTTTCAATGCAACCTTTTTCCAAGCCCTTTATTTGCCTTTTTATTAAGTCCGAACATTGAGTGCGATGTGCAATGGAAAGAAAAAGAGCATCGCAATGCCACTTGAAGTTAGAGCACATTGAGTGCCATATGCACTGGAAATTAAAGAACACCGCAATGCATTTCCCCATCAAGCGAGACATCATTTATTCATTTTTTCAATCAAAAGTCCTTTATTCATTCATAGAAGCGTTTCATGGCTCTCAAGACTTTAGGGCGAGCATTTTTGCATGATGCACGCTACAACACCTCTGGGCCTTCAACCCCTTCTTCCCCTGAAATGAGGTACAAACCCTTCTCGGGGTCGATGCACCCAAAAACCCAAAAGATGAGGAAACAAAGGGGAAGAAGTGCAGAAAGTGGTAAGTATGAGTGAGGGATGGTACGATGACCCTTCAAGGAAACTCCCCAGTAGAAACCCTTTTCCCGAGGGTGACCAACTTACTAGGATGCCATGTCAACCACCAAGGTGAAATTAGGAAAAAGATATAATTTCCAAGCAAACGTTCCATAATCAAGAAAGGATTCTTTGCAACATGCTCAAATGCTTCAAATATTAAAGTGACACTTACCATGAGATTGGACTTGTTACCTCGTGAAGCAAGACCTGATGTCTTTTGGGAGCCAAGGTGGTGTAGTGGACGCTGCTCTGCTGCAAAGGATGATGATGGTGACCTGTGGCGAAATAGAGGGGCTCTGTGGGTTGTGTTGTCCATCTAACTCTCGACTCTCCATGTCTGCTACCCGCGGGCCTTGAGACATGATCTTTTTAGTTACACCTAGGCTGGGGGGGGGTGACATCTGGCTCCTACATGGGGACATGTGCTCGCCGTAGAGCGCATGAAAACCTCAACATCGCTTGATATGACCTATGCCTACACAAAATCAAGCAAACTGTTGAAATTAGAGGGGTGGTGTAACTCACCCCTTGTTCATATGGCAAAAATGATAACTACGAAAATCTAAAGCAAAACTTGAAAATAATTTTTTTCTGATATTCCAACATATCAATATGAGCATGCAAATCATACAAAATGTAACATAGTAACATGCAAGGATGAAAGAAAAACAATATGTAAATCAGAAATATGTATGCAAATCCAAACAAAGTGCAAACTATACTATCATGATATGCACAATGCAACATATATACAAATGAGATGCAGAATGCAAATGCCTATCATAACCTACCTACCCTAATCTATGATACACTCAAGAAGTCAAGTCTTTTCCCCATGATGGGGCTTGAGAAGGGACCCACTAATTGGTAATGGACGCCTCTTTCCCTGTAATGTGAATAGGTAGTAGAAATCATTGACAAGCTTCTTTACAACCTTGTAGGGACCGTGCCAGGGATTCTCAGACACTTTTTGTGTGTTGGGCTAGCCCTTCCTTGTATCCCACTCTAGAACCAAATCTCCTTGTTTGTAATCTCCTCTTTCAAAGTTAACTGTCTCTTGTATTACCCTGGTATATTGCCTTGAGGGAGGGGGGTGGGATTCTGTCGTGAGGACATCATCTTGGCTCGATCTAATCGATAAGTCCTTATCATCTTTCTTCAATATTTTGACAGAGCCAATTTCCTTATCTTTATACTTGTCTAGTTGTTGTTGGTAATCTTCCTTCTTAGGCCATTCTTGTTACACATCAAAATTCCTCACTTCGTCAGTGTCACATTCTCATTGTTGTAAGTGTCGCATTCTCTTTTTGTAAGTGTCGCATTCTCTTTCTGTAAGTGTCACATCACGAACGACATCGTGAAAACACTTGCTACAAACCTTAAAACATGTTAGAAGAAGAAGCTCCATCATCTGACAGTCGAAACAAATGTTTTTCTATGGGAATTGCTCATCTTGGTAGCTTTTGGGAAGATCAACGGTCCCCTGCTCATACACAGGGAGCGCTAGTGCTCTTTGTCCATCTCAGAGAGAGCGTTGTAGTGCTCTGTTGCCCATTTTAAGGGAGCATTGAGTTGGTTGAGGAAATCTTGGAAGAAATCCCATTTTCTTCTAAAGACAACTATGGATGGATAGAGTTGGTTTGGCTCGAATCTAACTCTAGGGATGCTTCTACGGGGGATGCCACAACTATTGGAGCCATATCCTCAACTAATTCCCAAATATACCCAAGTTAGTTGAGCCTCTCAAAGCTTATAAATAGAGGCATTCCCATGGTGAACAAGGAGGAGAAAATCAACAAAGCATTGTTATTTTGATTGTGGATCTTTCGAGCAAGGGTTGGACGAGGAGGACTTGGAGAGGCCGCTGCAACATCATCTGAAGATTGTAAGTTTCCTTTTGAAGTTCTCATTAATATACTTGGCCTATTTGCTTCAAGTATGTGTTTACATGTGCTTGTCTATGCTTGTCTTAATCTTCATAGATCGATTGATTTTATCTAATTCATTAGAGTAGGAGTCAGTCGTTTGTTTCTTGTTTTCCATTGCAGGTACTGCTTGGAGCTGGTGGATTGGAGCAGCTAGGACAAACGTTGTAAACGAGGTACATCATACTTCCCCTCCTCTCTTTTTCGATGGATAAAATGAACCTATAGGAATGGTAGTGTCCAAATGTGATTTTCTGTCTTGGTAGAGGGGTCTGTAATCCAAGGGAAAGTTCACCTGTCCATAGGGGAATATTTCCATAACAATTCTATAGCATCAAAATCTTTTTCTTTGGCGAAGGGAAAGTCATCTAGGCAAAAATCCGGAAGAGATTCTTTGACGACTTCAGGGGGTTCCTTCGTCTCAGAGTCAATGTCAATCTCTTCAACATGATTCTTTTCCATGGTATGTTGGGAAGGTGGGCATAGGTACCATTGTCGATAGGCATATCAAGAAGACCGGTGAAATCCATCTATAATGTACCACCCAACGTTGCAGCAAACTTCCTAGACAAGAGCATTCCCCATACATTAGGAACATCTACAACTACAATGTCCATCAAAAGAATTATCTCAGGATATCGAGTGAGGCGGATCTTCACATTCTCTACTACACCATGAGTGGGAATGGCCCTTGATTCAATCCCACACACATTCTTGTAAGGCCTTGTGGTTTCCAATCCCAACTGCCTCATCACCTTTAAGGACATGATATTTGCACCCGCACCTGAGTAAAGCATACAATTATTCAAGAGCTTACCATTTACTTGTAATGACATGAAGAATGGTGGGTGCTCATCATATTGCAGTCTAAAATGATTAGCTTGCTACATTATAGGAGGGTCCACATGTTCCCCTTGTACCTTGAAGAATTTCTCAACCTTGTTTTTCATCGAGGGAATCTTAATGATTTCTTTCATAGGTACAGGCACGTTGATCTTTGCCAAGACTGTCTATGTCAATATTTAATTCTAAGTCATTGGTCTTTGGCAAAGTGGGACTAGGAGGAGGACTACTTGTTGGTGGAGGAGGAATCCCTTGTTGACGGAACTTAGGGTCACTGGGAGGAGCCTGTGGTGCATTTCTTCGTCTTGCGTATACTTGCAATTCCTTCTTCCCAAGTCTATCCCTTGTCTCCTCATCTAGGTTGTTTATAACTTCCATCATAGCCCTCTTAGTTGCTTCCCTTTTGCTTTCCTTAAGTTGTTTAGGTGTGATATTAAGGCACACTTGAGGAGATACTGTAAAGATGTGGTTGATGCCATCAAAGGGATTCATTTGATAGGGCTCCCTATTATTCTGTGGGCATTCATACTCCCAATGTGAGTCTCCACAAGTCAAGCACCAAGGAGTCTCTTCTTGACTTATAATGTTTGAAGGATCAAGAGTATTTGGGACCCTTTGTTCGTTCTAAGTCCTAGGTTTCCATGCTTGATTAGGCCTTTGGGGTTGTCCCCTAAAAGGAGGCTTGGGGGCTTGTGGGAGTGCCCTTTCCAAATTAGTGATTCTGTCCATCATCAAGGTTTGGTTTCTGGCAAGGTCATTCATGGTTTCTTCAAGTTGTTCCCATGGAGCGCTAGTATCTTGGGCATGCTCAACATTGTGTACTATCCTTGGTTTGGTTTTGACCTTGGCTCTTGGGGCATAAAAAAGATCTACCCTGCATGATGAAAGATTAGCCTCAATTTTTGTAGCCATTTCCTTGGCTTCATGGATTGTTTTTGGATGCTTGTCTTTGAGCAAGTATCCAAAATGCCCATGGAAAGCTTTGATGTAGAGGAAGAGCAGATAATCTTCCCTAGGGTGATGGCTCTTAGGGATTTGTTGAAGCAACTTTTCAAACCTGGCATTAAATTATCTGACAATTTCATTTTCCGATTTCCTGATTTCAGTAAGTCAAGTCAACAACATGCTTGGATCCTCTTTAGTACTCCATCTATTAAGAAAGGTTTTCTCGAGTTGATCCATAGTCTTGATTCTCTTATCAGGGAGACTATCATACCATCTCCTAGTAGCATCAATAAGAGTGGCCGAGAAAAGTTTCATTACTAAATCTTCAATGTCATCACTCACAGGATTAAGTTGAAAGAAGGCCCAAAAATTACTCATATGTTCCTCAACAGTGGTCACATCATTACCTGGAAACTTGGGCAACCACTTATCATACTTTGGAGGCATCTGTTGAGGCCCGAGGGTATCCTGGGATAGCTGACATATCCAAGGGTTTGAAAAGTTTGGATGCCCTTTGCTTTTGAGCCATTGTAGGCAAAGGAAGGTTTCCACCAAACAAGGATTTCACTATAGGTGAATTGCGGGGAACCCTTCTCTTGTAGGTCTCAGGAGGGTTAGTGTACCTCATTGGACTTTGTGGAGTCACCAGATGATCAACCCTAGATCATCAAAGGAAGGTGAGGGAATTACCCTCAGTGGAGTTGCTAGGTAAACTTGAGAGATAAGGGCTTCGGGGGAAGTTTAACAAAAGATATGTCGTTGAGGAGAATAACTCAATTCTCCCCCACAATGACGCCAAACTGTTATTGCAGGATTTGTAGTTGTGCAAAGCCCAACACAAGATTCCCAAATCTTGCGTAACTACAGAAGGGCCTACCACTGTGACCTTAGTAAGAACTTCCCACGCTTTAGTGATGGAGGAGGTCCACCACATGGGGGGCTTCCTTGGTGACCTCAAGGGATCAAAGTAGCAAGTTTAGTAGCCAAGCCTATCGCCCCCTCTCTTGGTCACCTAAAGTCAAGGTCTAGGTCAAAGGGAATAAGAGGTATGAAGTTGTTTGGGTACCTGCCCGGAACAAGAACACTTTATAGCGTATATTTTCTTTGACCTAGACCTTGACTTTAGGTGACCAAGAGAGGGGGCGGTAGGCTTGGCTACTAAACTTGCTACTTTGATCTCTTGAGGTCATCGGGGAAGCCTCCCCTGTGGTGGACCTCTTTCATTACTAAAACGTGGGAAGTTCTTACTAAGGTGACAGTGGTAGGATCTTCTGTAGTTACGCAAGATTTGGGAATCTTGTGTTGGGCTTTGCACAACTACAAATCCTTCGATAACAGTCACCTAAGTAGAGACTTCCCTTGTTTTAGTGATGGAAGAGGTCTACCACAAGGGGATGCTTCCCTGGTGACCTCAAGGGATTAAATAGCAAGATATAGCCAAGCCTACCGCCCCCTATGTTGATCACTTGTTAGTTTGGTCTAGGTCTAGGAAGGAAAAGAGAAGTTGCGAGAAAATTGTTGTACCTGCCCAGAAAAATGAACAATTTGCAGCATATATTGACAATTACCAAGCTAAAGCATGCAACAATGGCCTCTTTAGACACTAGACAAGTAAAATTGCATTGGCTGTTGCAAATTACAGCAGTAAACAGTTATATAACAACAATAAATGCTTCGCAACAGGAGCAAGAAACAATACTCAGAAACACCACCATTGACCATGAAAAGTAAGCATTAAACTAGTAGATTGTTATCCAATTGCTAGAGGTAGTTTCTGAACAAGTTAAGCCACTTTTAGTTAGGTGTATGCAGCAAATTAATGTAGTTTTCAGTCGCTGTAGCAAAGTTTTATAACAGCAGCAAGAAATATTCAAAGTTTGCTAGGGTTAGAGTTAGTAGAGTTAGTAGGATACTTGGGAGATTAAGAATATTGATTTTAACAACTACTTTAGCCACAATATCACTCCTAGATCAATGCCATTTTCCCTTCTAGGGCCTATGGAGTCTAAACCCCGAGGTGCAAGCACGTTTGGGCCTGAGGCTTTAGACTTTAAGGAAAAAGATATCTAGGGTGCAAGCACGTTTGGGTCCTAGATGTCGTTTTTCCCTTCTTGTAGCTTCAACTAGGTCAAGGATCAAATGTATAGGGTTAAAACCCTAAAGTGAAAGCACTTTTGGGCTTTGGGCTTCTAACCCTAGCAAGGACATTTCACAAACTTGGACAAATAAAATTTTATGAGGAAGAGAAGCACTTATGTCTTCCTCTTAGGGTTTCAACAAAACAAGATTTCTTGCAACAAGATAAGCAATTTAACCATTTACATTAGCAATAGACAATAGAATTGCAGAAAATTACTTACTTCACCCAAGAATCAAGAGTATAAAACCCTAATTGCAGAAAATATTTATCCAAATCAGCAAACCATCCACAAAAAATCCTTCTTCAAAGTGCAGCGCATGAGAGAGAAAGAGCAAGAGGCCTAAAGGGCCAAAAATTTCAGAAGTGTAACCTCACAAGTGAGAGGAAATTGTGATGAGAAAATGAAAGCTAGTGCTAGCCTTCTTATATGAGGCTAGCCTAGCAAATTCGTCCACATAAATGTCAATGTCAAAATAGAAGTGGGGCCGATCCCTCATTTAACCTTTACAAAAATGCTAAAATACAAAAATAGTGTGAGGAATTTGTGATGAGAAAATGAAAGCTAGTGCTAGCCTTCTTATATGAGGCTAGCCTAGCAAATTCGTCCACATAAATGTCAATGTCAAAATAGAAGTGGGGCCGACCCCTCATTTAACCTTTACAAAAATGCTAAAATGCAAAAATACATCATAAAAGGCCAAACGTGTGTGACGTCAAGCCTTCCTAGGAAAGGAGGAGGCCTCCAAAGGCCACATGGCATCATCTGGAAGTGCAACAATGGAAAATGTATGTCTCCTTTGTCATGGTCATGCCAAATCATCACCAATACCTCAAGTGTCCACCAAACCTAGCACCATCAAACCCTAAAAGATGATGTCATCATCAAATGAGGGCCAATGTCCAGGATCCAGGGTGCTGTGTCCAGGCTGGAGGGAGCCGCATCTTGTCTTTGCATGGTGTCTACCTGTTTGTTGCTACAACGTCCCTAATCCAGTGAATAATAAACCTTGGGTTACTCTGCCCAGCTTGTGGGCTTTCAACCCATCTGTGTTCCATCATGACCAAATCTGCTCAAACCAAGCCCATCCGTCCATCGTCCAGGGTTCCAAGGATGTGAGAGCTGATTTCTGAAGGTGTTGAGTCACTAGATGACTCACTGCTCTTCATCACATGTGCCAAAGTCCCTCAATAAAGGCACAACGTCCTGGGTGCAAGCTTAGGACCTCCCTCAAAGAACCATGTCAGGGCCATCCAAAACAAAGCAGAATATTAGACAAGGTAAACCAATGTTCATAAGAAATATTACTCTTTAAATCATGCAAAGTAAGCTGTCACTTAAGATATAAGCCATGTAAACAATTCACCTTAGTATCCCCTTCAAGCATCACACCCGCCCAAGACCTCATGTGAGTTTGCAAGTTTAAATATGGGAGGGCCTTCTTCCAACCCTAGTAGGTGTGCCAACCTAGACAAGAAATAAAAGACCCAGGTAGAGGGATAGGTCCGGAGAGAAGCGGGAAATAAAGAAACCCTTCAAGAGTAAGTGTGATAGTGATATGAATATAGGCTTACTTCATGGCTGATGGTGTCATTAAATCCATTTCTATGAGCTTCTTTGTAGAGGGAGCATTTGCTACTTGAGATACCCTTTCCTCGGGTACTTTTTGCATTTCGAACCCCTTAATTGCCTTTTGATACCCAACTATTATTTGCAAGTCCCCTTTACAGGTTTCAAGCTTTATTGCTTCATTTTCTTACTGGGCTATGGTCCTTTATAATTGTGCATTCATTCACATCAGGACAAGGGTGATTACCATTAGAGGGGGTAGAGCTCAAGCTGACCTGTGGCTTTTATGGTGGCCTTTATCAGATATAGCATAGCATATATATAAGGTAGCTACATCAACCTTTGGGCCTTCAACCCCTTCTTCTCATGAGAGAATGGACCATGACCCATTACCGAAGTTCAGTACACTATGAGAGGTGTTATCACATAATCTATACTTCCCCAAAGCCTAAAGGCAAGTAGGCCGAGATTGGTGTAACACGAGGGTAATCCTGTCACTGTCACCCCAACAGGATACCCTTTTCTATTTAGGAGGAAAAACCTTCTCCAAGGGAGAAGTCCCTAGACCTAGTGGGTTGATG
Source organism: Picea engelmannii (assembly GCA_009831015.1). Lineage (NCBI taxonomy): Eukaryota > Viridiplantae > Streptophyta > Pinopsida > Pinales > Pinaceae > Picea > Picea engelmannii. The sequence goes on from ML846493.1 coordinate 64,733, forward strand.
AAGGGAATGAAATGATAAGTAAACTACCCCTCTCTCTAGGTCACTCAAGTCAAGTTTAAGTCTTGAAGGATGAAGCAAAAGAAATATAAAGTGTACTTGCCCCTTACCAATACAACAACAAGTGTTAAAGGCAATAACTAATGATAATGATGCTTCAACAAGACAGTAAACTTGTGAATATATGCTGGCTGCCTATGTATGCAGCAAATGACAAGTAGATGATAGTGATAAGTAAATGATAACAGCTGCAAATTTGTATCAACAAGAACGCACTTGTGCAGACAATGTGAACAAGCATTTAAAGCATCAATGATAATACTTTGTCTTTATGTGAGTTCTCTAAATATATCAACCAACAATTGGATTTAAACAGGCTGTCTAAGTTAAATGTAACAACAGTAAAATAGAAGTAATGACAGCAGTAAACAAGCTTTGGAAATGTACTCTGCTAAGGCAATTGAACAAACACTTGAGCATATATTGATAGTAACTTGCCTTGTACAAATTCTGGGCTGTTCTAAGGTGGTTGGTAGGCTGATATAGACTGCAAACAAATGGCTGTAACAGTGAATTATCAGCGGTAATTAAGTGGTTGTTAGTATCTCTAAGCTAGGTTAGTTAACTAGTTAAAGTTAGTAGGGTAATCAAGTAGGAAACG
>ML846493.1:65490-77983 GCA_009831015.1 Picea engelmannii
GAGTGAGGCGGATCTTCACATTCTCTACTACACCATGAGTGGGAATGGCCCTTGATTCAATCCCACACACATTCTTGTAAGGCCTTGTGGTTTCCAATCCCAACTGCCTCATCACCTTTAAGGACATGATATTTGCACCCGCACCTGAGTAAAGCATACAATTATTCAAGAGCTTACCATTTACTTGTAATGACATGAAGAATGGTGGGTGCTCATCATATTGCAGTCTAAAATGATTAGCTTGCTACATTATAGGAGGGTCCACATGTTCCCCTTGTACCTTGAAGAATTTCTCAACCTTGTTTTTCATCGAGGGAATCTTAATGATTTCTTTCATAGGTACAGGCACGTTGATCTTTGCCAAGACTGTCTATGTCAATATTTAATTCTAAGTCATTGGTCTTTGGCAAAGTGGGACTAGGAGGAGGACTACTTGTTGGTGGAGGAGGAATCCCTTGTTGACGGAACTTAGGGTCACTGGGAGGAGCCTGTGGTGCATTTCTTCGTCTTGCGTATACTTGCAATTCCTTCTTCCCAAGTCTATCCCTTGTCTCCTCATCTAGGTTGTTTATAACTTCCATCATAGCCCTCTTAGTTGCTTCCCTTTTGCTTTCCTTAAGTTGTTTAGGTGTGATATTAAGGCACACTTGAGGAGATACTGTAAAGATGTGGTTGATGCCATCAAAGGGATTCATTTGATAGGGCTCCCTATTATTCTGTGGGCATTCATACTCCCAATGTGAGTCTCCACAAGTCAAGCACCAAGGAGTCTCTTCTTGACTTATAATGTTTGAAGGATCAAGAGTATTTGGGACCCTTTGTTCGTTCTAAGTCCTAGGTTTCCATGCTTGATTAGGCCTTTGGGGTTGTCCCCTAAAAGGAGGCTTGGGGGCTTGTGGGAGTGCCCTTTCCAAATTAGTGATTCTGTCCATCATCAAGGTTTGGTTTCTGGCAAGGTCATTCATGGTTTCTTCAAGTTGTTCCCATGGAGCGCTAGTATCTTGGGCATGCTCAACATTGTGTACTATCCTTGGTTTGGTTTTGACCTTGGCTCTTGGGGCATAAAAAAGATCTACCCTGCATGATGAAAGATTAGCCTCAATTTTTGTAGCCATTTCCTTGGCTTCATGGATTGTTTTTGGATGCTTGTCTTTGAGCAAGTATCCAAAATGCCCATGGAAAGCTTTGATGTAGAGGAAGAGCAGATAATCTTCCCTAGGGTGATGGCTCTTAGGGATTTGTTGAAGCAACTTTTCAAACCTGGCATTAAATTATCTGACAATTTCATTTTCCGATTTCCTGATTTCAGTAAGTCAAGTCAACAACATGCTTGGATCCTCTTTAGTACTCCATCTATTAAGAAAGGTTTTCTCGAGTTGATCCATAGTCTTGATTCTCTTATCAGGGAGACTATCATACCATCTCCTAGTAGCATCAATAAGAGTGGCCGAGAAAAGTTTCATTACTAAATCTTCAATGTCATCACTCACAGGATTAAGTTGAAAGAAGGCCCAAAAATTACTCATATGTTCCTCAACAGTGGTCACATCATTACCTGGAAACTTGGGCAACCACTTATCATACTTTGGAGGCATCTGTTGAGGCCCGAGGGTATCCTGGGATAGCTGACATATCCAAGGGTTTGAAAAGTTTGGATGCCCTTTGCTTTTGAGCCATTGTAGGCAAAGGAAGGTTTCCACCAAACAAGGATTTCACTATAGGTGAATTGCGGGGAACCCTTCTCTTGTAGGTCTCAGGAGGGTTAGTGTACCTCATTGGACTTTGTGGAGTCACCAGATGATCAACCCTAGATCATCAAAGGAAGGTGAGGGAATTACCCTCAGTGGAGTTGCTAGGTAAACTTGAGAGATAAGGGCTTCGGGGGAAGTTTAACAAAAGATATGTCGTTGAGGAGAATAACTCAATTCTCCCCCACAATGACGCCAAACTGTTATTGCAGGATTTGTAGTTGTGCAAAGCCCAACACAAGATTCCCAAATCTTGCGTAACTACAGAAGGGCCTACCACTGTGACCTTAGTAAGAACTTCCCACGCTTTAGTGATGGAGGAGGTCCACCACATGGGGGGCTTCCTTGGTGACCTCAAGGGATCAAAGTAGCAAGTTTAGTAGCCAAGCCTATCGCCCCCTCTCTTGGTCACCTAAAGTCAAGGTCTAGGTCAAAGGGAATAAGAGGTATGAAGTTGTTTGGGTACCTGCCCGGAACAAGAACACTTTATAGCGTATATTTTCTTTGACCTAGACCTTGACTTTAGGTGACCAAGAGAGGGGGCGGTAGGCTTGGCTACTAAACTTGCTACTTTGATCTCTTGAGGTCATCGGGGAAGCCTCCCCTGTGGTGGACCTCTTTCATTACTAAAACGTGGGAAGTTCTTACTAAGGTGACAGTGGTAGGATCTTCTGTAGTTACGCAAGATTTGGGAATCTTGTGTTGGGCTTTGCACAACTACAAATCCTTCGATAACAGTCACCTAAGTAGAGACTTCCCTTGTTTTAGTGATGGAAGAGGTCTACCACAAGGGGATGCTTCCCTGGTGACCTCAAGGGATTAAATAGCAAGATATAGCCAAGCCTACCGCCCCCTATGTTGATCACTTGTTAGTTTGGTCTAGGTCTAGGAAGGAAAAGAGAAGTTGCGAGAAAATTGTTGTACCTGCCCAGAAAAATGAACAATTTGCAGCATATATTGACAATTACCAAGCTAAAGCATGCAACAATGGCCTCTTTAGACACTAGACAAGTAAAATTGCATTGGCTGTTGCAAATTACAGCAGTAAACAGTTATATAACAACAATAAATGCTTCGCAACAGGAGCAAGAAACAATACTCAGAAACACCACCATTGACCATGAAAAGTAAGCATTAAACTAGTAGATTGTTATCCAATTGCTAGAGGTAGTTTCTGAACAAGTTAAGCCACTTTTAGTTAGGTGTATGCAGCAAATTAATGTAGTTTTCAGTCGCTGTAGCAAAGTTTTATAACAGCAGCAAGAAATATTCAAAGTTTGCTAGGGTTAGAGTTAGTAGAGTTAGTAGGATACTTGGGAGATTAAGAATATTGATTTTAACAACTACTTTAGCCACAATATCACTCCTAGATCAATGCCATTTTCCCTTCTAGGGCCTATGGAGTCTAAACCCCGAGGTGCAAGCACGTTTGGGCCTGAGGCTTTAGACTTTAAGGAAAAAGATATCTAGGGTGCAAGCACGTTTGGGTCCTAGATGTCGTTTTTCCCTTCTTGTAGCTTCAACTAGGTCAAGGATCAAATGTATAGGGTTAAAACCCTAAAGTGAAAGCACTTTTGGGCTTTGGGCTTCTAACCCTAGCAAGGACATTTCACAAACTTGGACAAATAAAATTTTATGAGGAAGAGAAGCACTTATGTCTTCCTCTTAGGGTTTCAACAAAACAAGATTTCTTGCAACAAGATAAGCAATTTAACCATTTACATTAGCAATAGACAATAGAATTGCAGAAAATTACTTACTTCACCCAAGAATCAAGAGTATAAAACCCTAATTGCAGAAAATATTTATCCAAATCAGCAAACCATCCACAAAAAATCCTTCTTCAAAGTGCAGCGCATGAGAGAGAAAGAGCAAGAGGCCTAAAGGGCCAAAAATTTCAGAAGTGTAACCTCACAAGTGAGAGGAAATTGTGATGAGAAAATGAAAGCTAGTGCTAGCCTTCTTATATGAGGCTAGCCTAGCAAATTCGTCCACATAAATGTCAATGTCAAAATAGAAGTGGGGCCGATCCCTCATTTAACCTTTACAAAAATGCTAAAATACAAAAATAGTGTGAGGAATTTGTGATGAGAAAATGAAAGCTAGTGCTAGCCTTTTTATATGAGGCTAGCCTAGCAAATTCGTCCACATAAATGTCAATGTCAAAATAGAAGTGGGGCTGACCCCTCATTTAACCTTTACAAAAATGCTAAAATGCAAAAATACATCATAAAAGGCCAAACGTGTGTGACGTCAAGCCTTCCTAGGAAAGGAGGCGGCCTCCAAAGGCCACATGGCATCATCTGGAAGTGGAGCACTGGAAAATGTATGTCTCCTCTGTCATGGTCATGCCAAATCATCACCAATACTTCAGGTGTCCACCAAACCTAGCATCATCAAACCCTAAAAGATGATGTCATCATCAAATGAGGGCCAATGTCTAGGATCCAGGGTGCTGTGTCCAGGCTGGAGGGAGCTGCATCTTGTCTTTGCATGGTGTCTACCTGTTTGTTGCTACAACGTCCCTAATCCAGTGAATAATAAACCTTGGGTTACTTTGCCCAGCTTGTGGGCTTTCAACCCATCTGTGTTCCATCATGACCAAATCTGCTCAAACCAAGCCCATCCGTCCATCGTCCAGGGTTCCAAGGATGTGAGAGCTGATGTCTGAAGGTGTTGAGTCACTAGATGACTCACTGCTCTTCATCACATGTGCCAAAGTCCCGCAATAAAGGCACAACGTCCTAGGTGCAAGCTTAGGACGTCCCTCAAAGAACCATGTCAGGGCCATCCAAAACAAAGCAGAATATAAGACAAGGTAAACCAATGTTCATAAGAAATATTACTCCTTAAATCATGCAAAGTAAGCTGTCACTTAAGATATAAGCCATGCAAACAATTCACCTTAGTATCCCCTTCAAGCAGCACACCCGCCCAAGACCTCATGTGAGTTCGCAAGTTTAAATATGGGAGGGCCTTCTTCCAACCCTAGTAGGTGTGCCAACCTAGACAAGAAATAAAAGACCCAGGTAAAGGGATAGGTCCGGAGGGAAGCAGGAAAGAAAGAAACCCTTCAAGAGTAAGTGTGATAGTGATATGAATATGGGCTTACTTCATGGCTTATGGTATCATTAAATCCATTTCTATGAGCTTCTTTGTAGAGGGAGCACTTGCTGCTTGAGATACCCTTTCCTCGGTACTTTTTGCATTCCGAACCCCTTAATTGCCTTTAGATACCCAATTATTATTTGTAAGTCCCCTTTACAGGTTTCAAGCTTTATTGCTTCATTTTCTTACTGGGCTATGGTCCTTTATAATTGTGCATTCATTCACATCAGGACAAGGGTGATTACCATTAGAGGGGGTAGAGCTCAAGCGGACCTGTGGCTTTTAGGGTGGCCTTTATCATATATAGCATAGCATATATATAAGGTAGCTACATCAACCTTTGGACCTTCAACTCCTTCTTGTCATGAGAGAATGGACCATGACCCATTACCGAAGTTCAGTACACTATGAGAGGTGTTATCAGACAATCTATACATCCCCAAAGCCTAAAGGCAAGTAGGCCGAGATTGGTGTAACACGAGGGTAATCCTGTCACTGTCACTCCAACATGATACCCTTTTCTATTTAGGAGGAAAAACCTTCTCCAAGGGAGACGTCCCTAGACCTAGTGGGTTGATGAAGGGAATGAAATGATAAGCAAACTACCCCTCTCTAGGTCACTCAAGTCAAGTTTAAGTCTTGAAGGATGAAGCAAAAGAAATATAAAGTGTACCTGTCCCTTACCAATACAACAACAAGTGTTAAAGGCAATAACGAATGATAATGATGCTTCAACAAGACAGTAAACTTGTGAATATATGCTGGCTGCCTATGTATGCAGCAAATGACAAGTAGATGATAGCGATAAGTAAATGATAACAGCTGCAAATTTGTATCAACAAGAACGCACTTGTGCAGACAATGTGAACAAGCATTTAAAGCATCAATGATAATACTTTGTCTTTATGTGAGTTCTCTAAATATATCAACCAACAATTGGATTTAAACAGGCTGTCTAAGTTAAATGTAACAACAGTAAAATAGAAGTAATGACAGCAGTAAACAAGCTTTGGAAATGTACTCTGCTAAGGCAATTGAACAAACACTTGAGCATATATTGATAGTAACTTGCCTTGTACAAATTCTGGGCTGTTCTAAGGTGGTTGGTAGGCTGATATAGACTGCAAACAAATGGCTGTAACAGTGAATTATCAGCGGTAATTAAGTGGTTGTTAGTATCTCTAAGCTAGGTTAGTTAACTAGTTAAAGTTAGTAGGGTAATCAAGTAGGAAACGATTTGGAGTTTGAGTTTGAAGATACTTGTCAAAGAGTGAGGTTTGACTAGTGCCTTTCTAAGGGTATTGGAGTCAAGTAGGCGGCTTTCTTCAAGGCTGCTAACAAGTGATTTTACACACTATCCAAGAGTGATAAAGACCTAGGAGGAGTAGCAACTTAAGACCTCCTAGGTTTGATCTTAAGAAGTGAGGAAGCTAGGGTGTAGGCACTTCTAGGCCCTAACACATCCTTCTTCTTGGATTGTTATGGATGAAAAGTACTTTGCACAATAACTAAGTATAAACCTCTAGAGAGCTAGCACTTTAGGGCCCTAGGGTTTCACTAGTTACTAGATCAATTCAATAAAGCTAGGCAAATGAAAAGCAAGAAAGTTGGCACTTTAAGTTTCTTACTTCAAGCATTAATTAAAACATGCAATTTCTTAATCTTGTATGAGCAAGCAAACCATTACCATAACCATTTACAGTGACAGTAAAAATCTACTTACTTGCACCAAGAATAATCATGTAAAACCATGCAAGATTGCCACAAAACTTCATAAAATTTGTCCAAGTGCCAAAAACAAGCCTTAAAAGAGTAGTGCCCTCCTTATTTTAGCCAATAACCTTTAGTAGGGTGAAAATTTCAGACCTCCACTCTCCCAAGTGAGAGTTATGATGAAAATGAATGTCACTTCATGTTTATTTATACCAAAATTTGACCTTTAATTATTTTAGGTTAAAATATCAAGGCCGACCTGGCCAATTTACTACAAAATTACATTTTTACCAAAATAAATTCAATTTGCATCTAAATAGGCCTCCAAAGGTGACGACATGCCCTCCTAAGGTGACGTTGGGCCTCAAGTGTGGGATGCTGGGCAAAGGAGATGAAAAGCTGGGCCTCCAAAGGCCTTAAATTTGCCCACACGTGCCAATAGCCTCATGAATGCCTCCAAGGTGACAACCCCAACTGACAAGTGACGTCTAGGGCTGCAGAGGTGACGTCCAAGGCCTCCCAAGGCCAACGCTCAGGTGGGAGGAGCATGAGACCTTAGGTCTAGGTCTTCCACAGTGCCTCCAAAGGCAACATCCTTCTTTCATCTGGTGCAAGCTTTCAACCTCTTCTTACCCCTGGCTGGGGTTTCGACATCCCATATGTGGGCTTTGAGCCCCCATGAAGGTTTGAGCTAATCATTCCCTCATGTGTACCTGTCCACCGGGCAAGGTCCTGCAGAAACAACAAGTACGCCCTCCAGGGGTTCATAAGTCACAAGGATCATAGCATGTAAATCACATCCAATAATTAAATTACCCAACCATGTGCATCAAACCCCCCTTAACCCCAAACAAATGCTCAAAGACATTATGCAATTTGACAAGTTAGTTTTGCAAAGGGTCTCAGGGTGTCCTATTGGGCTAACCTCTTTTAAGTTTGGGGTGTTTCCAAATCATGTAAGTGTATGAGGTGGCATGGGGTAAATATTTGGGCATGGTGTACATGTGATAACAGGGAAATGTAGAGTCTTACCTGTGGGTGCCTTTGTGGAGGGTGAGCTGCACCTTGTCATGGATGCAATTGTTTCCTAGCCCATTCATTGCCTTTTATTCTTAGCTTTATTTCTTTTGATCTTTTTCTCTTGTGCTTCAAGGGAATAGTTGAGGGCCACTGTCCTGGCTTGATGACCAAAGGTGACAATGTTATCCACAAACATTTCATGGAAATGAGAAGGCTGGCTCGTAATGAGACCCCCTTTCTCTTGGCTATGCCACCAAGAGCCACTACCTTGGTTTGGTGACTAGATGGGTGGTAATGTCATACCGCTACATGCCCATGGTCATAATAGGTCGACTCGTGATGAGACCTCCTATCCATCAACTAGTACCTTGAGTGTTTATGTTATCTTGTGGGTCCCCTTTCCTTACTGAGAAGCTTTTCACTTCTTTCTCAGGGATCTCTGGGCGAAGCATCTCGAAGGTTTCAAGATTGGCTTTTAACTCTTGCCAACTACTTTTATCCTCTGGGCCTTTAGCCCCTTCTTCCCACGAGGTAAAGTACAACCCTTCATAGTGTAGCCAATCCCAATGCCCAAAAAGGAAAGGGGAGATGGAAGGAATAAATATGGAAAGTGGTAAGTATGAAGGGAACGAACAATGACTCTTCAAAGATCCACCCAGTAGCAACCCATCCTAAAGGGAAATCGACTTACTAGGGCACTGTGTGACCCTTCCAGGTTTGAACAAGGCAAAGAACATAATTTCCAAGCAAACGTCATGAAATGAAGAAGGATTCAAATACAACATGTTCAAGTGCTTCAAAAATCAGAGTGATACATAGCGTGATACCCAGATTCATTACCTCATGGAGCAAGACTCACTGCTACTTTAGGACCAAGTTGGTGTGATGGATACTGCTGCTGGTGATATGTGGACTGCACTAAAGAAAAGAGGGACCTTCCGGGGCCATGCTTAAGTTGTCTGGCTCTCGATCCTCCATGTCTAGGACATGTGGGCCTCGAGACGTGATCTCCTTARTTATCCYTAGGTTAGGGGATAACAAGAGGCTCTAGGATGRAAAATGTTAAATATGGTGGGGAGCATAATGTTACCCTTGTGAGGSCCCCCCAATAATACCCCTTTTCCMTGGGCGMTGACAACATGGGACTAGGGCACACGAGCTGACCACCAAGGTGAAACAAGACAACAAACACAATTTCCCAAGCCAGTGATCCATTATCCAACTTCAACCAAAKATTTTCATCCACATGCCCAACAAATTAAGCACAACACTTCGTATGAAAGAAGGACTAACATACCTCATTGTGGCRCTGTCTTACCATCTCCCATACACTGGGTTGCTTGGATTTGATGAGCCTTGATTGACATGTAGCTGCTAAGATAAACYAGGGGSGYTGCTGGGCTATCATCTGTGGACATCTTGATCATCATCATGGTTGGGATCATTGTCTCCATTGCGGGCCACGAGACAYGATCTCCTCTATCAAARCCAGACCAGTTGACCTAAAAAATGTGAATTAGAAAAAAACYKGACCCAYAAACTAGTYGACCAAAAAATACATAAAATATTCAAATTTTGAACAAAAACATATATATATTAATGTGCATCCATTTGAATCCAAACCATTATACACAAATATGCAAAGTTTCTAATGTATACAAAAAGTAAGGGTGCATATAACCAAAATAACACCAATTGCAATCYATCTCTAAACCAAAATACATCAACAAAGAGGCTCTAAATGGCCTCTAGAGTCTAAAAAAAATCATGCTACAACAAATAACTACGTATCATCAAAATCATAGCGTATATTAGGATCCTCATCATTAGTGTCACCCTTTAAGTATTAAATAAGATACAAAAAGATTAACGTGCCTAAATTAGTAATAAGTGATTTTACTTGAGTGAAGGGCACATTTTTACAAGGGTCATGACAAAAGAGTTCAACAATCAAAGCCACCAACATCGAGGTACATAGAGGGCTTGGTGCTCTTGATTAAATGCCAGTTCCATACCCTCATACATGATAGAATCCAGTGGAAACATTGCAATCCTGAAAAACGTTAAGTTTGCTGAATTTTGAATGGGACCTAAAATTCTACTTTCTCCATATGAAGTCCAATGAGGTTGGAACTGTTATCGCATAGTTTGTGCTTGGATGTAAAGGAAAAGGTAAATGGAGACAAACTGACGTAACGAGAGACTATCCTATCATTGTCACCTCAATAGGACAACTCTTTCTATTTAGGGTGGTAGGCCCAGGGGAGACGTCCCCGGTGACCCGGGGTTTTGAGAAGGCAGAGGTTTAAGGCTAAGTAAAAGTTTCCCTCTCACAAGTCACCACCGATCAGAAAGTTCGGCTAAACAACCAATAAAGATAATAATAACCAGGAATGTACTTGCCCAGAACAAAGCAACAAGAAACTATATTTACAAGGTCACTTGCTGGATAGTACTTTAGATAATCAGGGACTTTCTCAATATAAGCAATTGACTAATATATTGATGAAGTAAACAAAGATGTACAAATGGCAATAATCACAATACGATACTTCAACAATGAATGCTTCAAAATGAGCAAGAATAACTAATTATCAATATCACAACACCAACATTCATCAGAAGCAAGTATGCATTAATTCTTTCAATTGCTTTTAGAAGATTTTAAGTGCTGCAAAGTATGACTATAACTTGAAAGAATAATAGCAGCAGTAGGGTTAGCAAGTTAATCTAAACTAGGGTTAGAAAGGTGTTAGTAATTGCTCAAAGTTTTGGATGTTTGTAGATTGTGATCAAAACACTCAAGCAAGAGGTCTTCGACTAGTGCATTCATAGGGCAAATGGAGTCAACAAGTAGCAACAAGAGTTGAAGGAACAAGGTGATAATAATAGGGCCAAAGACAAGAGGGATTTGATGGTGAGGTGTTGGTAGGCCAAGGCTTCAACCATCAAACCCTAGGGGAAAACGACTTACTAAGGTGTAGGCAACCCTAGGCCTTGCACGTTTTCCTCCTTCTTTAGCTCAATGACAAAGTAAAATCGGCTAGGATGAAGAACAAGAGATAGGGTGTTGCAATGGCAAGGCCCTAGCAATGTCTCCAACAGAAAAAATGGCTCCTTGGCATAATCTAGTAGGGAATTAAAATAAGGACACCAACATGTGCTTATTTCCTAGGGTTTATTCCAACAATTTCATTAACAAAATGCAAGTAAAAGACTATAACCATTCAAGTAAGGGAAGGATTGCAAAAGTTCACTTACATTTACCAAGTATTCATCAAGCCAAACCCTAGTTATAAACCTTCCACCAAGAAAAATGCCATAAATCATCAAAAAGAAGCCTCCTTCAACAAGTGCACCACAATTTCAGCCAAAACCCTAATGAGGGCCGCAAATTTCAGACCTCACCAAGTGGTGAGTGAAAGATGATGAGAAAATGAGAGATTAAACCCTCAATTTATACCATACCAATGACCTTAATTTAATTTTAGGTCACAATAGGCCGACAAGGTCAAAAATACATAATAATATTGTTTTTACATTAAATGTTATGATAAAACCCTAAATCAAGCATAAATGAAGACGTCATGCCCTTTTAGGGTGACGTTAGCCCCTTTTAGGGCAACGTTGGCCTCCTGGGGCAAAACTTTAGGCCTTCTTGGGCCTCAAGAACATGCCACACGTACCAAAACTGCCTCCCAAAACCTCCACAAGGACAGGATGATGTCATGAGTGTCCTGGGTGACGTCATGGGCCTTCCAAGGCCCAACATCCTGGTGGAAAAGGGCACAACCCCCCTGGGTAAGGCTTTGCCAAGCTGCCTCTGGTGGAACATCCTCCTCTTCTCCGGTGCAAACCCTCTGATCTGTCTATGCTCCCTACTGGGGTCTCAACATCCATCTGATGGGCTTGCAGACCCATGGAGGTCCGAACTAATCATCTCCCCATGCGTACCTGTCCATAAGGGTACATGTCCATTGGGTATGGTCCTACACATCAATAGATACGCCTTCCATGGGCTCATAAGTCACAGGGATCATAGCAATGTCAATCACATCTAATGATCAAGTTTATTAAACATGTGCATAAAACCCCTTTTACCCGGACAAGTGCTCAAAGACATTATACTAATCTGCAAGCCAAATTTGGAGGAGGTGACAGGGCGTCCTATTGGGCTAATGCTCACTGGGTGTGGGGTGTTTCCGGGAGAGATCAAATCTAAACCATGTGAGTGGCTGTAGTGGATAAGTGATGTTTGGGCAAGGGGTGTAGTGATAGTAGGGAAATGCATGGCTTACCTGTCATGGATGCGAATGCTTCCAAGCCCATTCATGCCTTTTGTCTTTTTCTTATTGCCTTTTCTTCAAGAAGCTAGCTAGGGGACATTGCCCTGGTGTGGTGACCAGTGGTGGCAATGTTACCCACAAGCATTTCATGGAAATGAGAAGGCTGGCTTGTGATGAGACCTCCTTTCTCTTGGCTATGCCACCAAGAGCCACTACCTTGGTGTGGTGACCAACTGCTACTTTATTATTTTTATGGGTCCCTTCGTTTCTTGCTGAGAAGCTTTTTACTGCTTTCTCAGGGATCCCTGGGCGAAGCATCTCGAGGTTCATTCTTTGGCTTCTATCTTTTGCCAGCTACTTTTACCCTCTGGGCCTTTAGCCCCTTCTTCCCACAAGGTAAGGTACAACCCTTAAATATTTGGCCAACCCAATGCCCGGACTAGTGTAATGGGATGGATGAGTGGGAGAAAGATGGAAAGTGGTAAGTGTTATCGCACGGTTTGTAGGAAAGTTTTGAAAGCTTGAGTTAGGGCTTGAAACCGGTGTAACAGGAGCTTCCCCACCCACTGTCACCTCGATGGGGAGCTCTTTCTATTTAGGAGGGCAAGTCCAAGGGAG
>ML846494.1:9584-35613 GCA_009831015.1 Picea engelmannii
AAAACGTGTGGATGCAAATGGATAAGCAATGCTTCAATGGACGCCATCATAAACTGCATCCCTTGCGGTATGGACCATATACAGTATTGGATCACATTGGAGAGAATGTATATCACTTGGACCTTCCAACACATTTGGGCATACATGATGTTCTAAATGTCAACAACTTAAAATTGTTTGAGCCGCTAATTCTAGAAGACAAATTAAAAGTCCAACATCCAATGGACAATATTCATTATTTTCAACCTCCACTCTTGCATGATTAGATTATGGATATAGAGACTAGGACCACACATCAACAACAACGTGTTTCATATTTGGTCGACCGACAAGGACAAAAACCAGCGCAGGCCAAATGGATGACAACAGAGACAATGCAACGAAGGTTTCCTCAGTTATTGGCGAAAACAACGATGCTTTGAGATCTAAACAGGGAGGAATTGGACCACCAGGAAGGGCACCCACCTTCCTTAGACAACCAGTAGAAGAGGATCAATCTTCACTCAAAAATTATGTTGTAATTTGATCTCGCTAGTCCTGTAAGCAAGGCGTTTTAAAAGAATAGTTACTATGTTATTTTTATGATATGTGTCAGTGTGAGTCAGTTTATATAATTGTAATAAAGCCTTCACTAGTATAGTGAGCTAGGATATTCCTAAAATAAATTGTTAGTGAGTATTTGTCAGTCCGTTGTTGCGGGAAACAACCCTCGCCAATATGAATGCACAGGGCGTTGCAGAAATAAACCAGCAACTACCATTGTAAGAAGTCACCCTGCATTATTAAAGGGGAATTTTTTTCTCTCTAATAGATTTGTTGAATTTTTTTCAAACATTTCCTCTCTTCTTTGTTGTGTAATAGATTTCCTATGTGTGAGTTTTTTTTTTTGCGCACCAAGTAAAATTGGTGCACCCTCTCTTCGTTTGCCTGTAAGGGATTTCTGGCTTGCATTCATCTGAAGTGCACCCTCTTGGTTAAGAGTGTTTGCTTGCATTTTTGAAGTGCACACTAAGTAATATCAATTCTCCCTCATGGTCTGCATTCTCATGACATATCAGAGAGAATGTATAGAGATTAGAGGTTCAACCTTAGGTGGATTGGAGGGGGGTTGGTATCATTGGCTTGGGGCAACACTTCAAGAGGGGAAACATCAACACGATTTTCATAAATGTCCTTTGAAATGGCCATAAAAACTTTTCCTCCTTATATTTGTGCCCTGATAAATATTTTTAATCACAATTGTAGCCAAGACCCTTAAGTTGGAATTTAACCATTTTTTCCCTATTTAATTTATGGAACTTAAGAGGAGGGGAAGGGGGAGTTGGATTGGTGGGGTGGGAACGTGGAATAAATGATGGCTTTTTTATTTGAGAAGAGAATACCTATTGTGATTCCTTGGCTCAATGAGTGGCTTCAAGCTAGCTTTGGGGGTGAGCCATTAGGATGTGAACTCAGATTTCATTCTTGAGGACTCTAATAAAGAATTGATGGAAGAAGGTGCTCAACATGCCTTTAGGTCGGAAAGACAATTGCTCAAAAGTAGTGATGTAGTATTCAAATGTACTAGACTATTTAAGCTTAGTCAAATGGCCTAAATGATGAGTGTCTATGTCAAAGTGTTCACAAAGGTCCAAAACAAATTGGGTCCAATAAATATAGCCTTGGTGTGAATTTTTACACCATTTCCACCATTGCCAATATTTGGGTCCAAATAAAAGACATCAACATGAATTTTGATTAATTCATTGGTGATGCCATGAAATGAGAAATAATGTAATTCCATTTGAGTGACCCAACCCATGGGGTTCGAGCCATCAAATTTATTCACCTCAACTTTAGGAAGATGTGGGTCATGAGAAAGGGGGTTAGAATGAAAGGCCATGGAATGGGATGAGTCAACGCCCTCTTGGTGTGAATGTTTTTCCGAGGAGAGAGGATCCTTGGATTGACGAACCCATGTGGCCAGGGATTTAATTTCAATAGAGAGGGCATCAAGTGTAGTGAGATTGGAATTTATGGTGGTAATCCGCGGTAACTTGATTGAAATTGTAGTTGTTCTTAGCTTTAGCTGCTTTGAATGAAATTTCAAGGTTGGTGAAGGACTAGTCCAGGGAAGTGACATCGTTGTCAAAGTCTTGGTTGTAGGTGTCCATTGGGGAGATAAGATTGAATAATAGGTATGGTAGGTCCGCATAAAAAGGATTATGAGAGAGTGGTATCACTATGATTAGTGTGAAAAGAGGAATCTAGTGATATGGGTCCCAAATAAGGGTTCTAGGGAGGGTGGGTGGATCCACAGAAAAAAAAAATCTTATGAGAGAGGGGCACCACGATGATCAGTGTGAAGAGAGGATTCTAGTGGGACAGGTCCTGTTATTTCTCAAACTATAGGTTGGGAAAAGCTCGACCCAAGCCACAAGATGGAGATAATGGTGGGAGAGTCTACCCATTGTCACCTTAGATAAACCCTCCCCTCACTTTAGTGAAGAAGAAATCCAACACAAGGGGGGAATCTCGGGTGATGTTAGGGGGAAATGAGGTGGAAAGTGAGATTATGGAAGTGCTACTCCTATAGGTCAAAGTAATAGGTGGAGGATAGCTTGATAACGAGTCTCGGTGTTGGTTTATGATTGCCAAGTGCTTGAGTACCTGCGGAAGATGTTTGTACCTACCTGAGACACAAGAAGAAACACGTATACAAGCTCAAAGTTCAGTGGAAAAGCAAGTTAAGCTTGTTTTCCCTAACTACATCAGTAAACGAGAATATATATCAGAAACAAAAATAACTAATTACTGCAGATTCAACCACTTAAAGCATCAAAGATTTGTTGGAGAATGAAGCATAAAACATGTAGACTAATCTCAATACTTTAGAACAATCTTTAGTGGTTTTAGAGGGTTGTTATATGATTTTTTCAGAGTAAGTTTGTAACAACCAAGTGGTTGTAGAAAAAAATTTCTGCAACATCAATTTTTAACCACAAAAACAAGCAAATAATCCAACAAAAATTTCACTAATTAGCAGTAAATGATAATGATGGTTTGCTAGCATATTTCCACAGTTAAATTCCAAGTTAGAATCAAAATAGAAGATGATTTTCTACATCCCTAATGGTTGTAGCTTTAAATTAGCTATGGATCAAGATCCACTTGACCAATCTAGACGCCCTAAAGGCTTTATCAAGCTTAAAGCATATAGAAAAAATCCCAACTTAGACAATTTCAATATCTTGTGATTCTACGTATCTTCCAATGTAATGATTTTATTTCTCCAATGCAAGAGATTACTGAAATTAACTATTGGGTTATGGAGTCTTTAAAATGAAAGAGCTATTTGTGCTACTTCCTTGGGGGTTTAATCCCTTTTACTCCCCAAGAAAAGCAAGACTAACTAGGAAAAAACCTAGGACAGTGTAAACCCTTTTACTCCTCCGAATATTCCTTTATGCAACAAATTATTCCAAGACAATTCTGATGGGATTAGTGGGGTTGTATGCCCTTATACTTCCCAAAATCTTAGCAAAATAACCTTGTGACAAAGAAAATAAACAATAACAAGAAAGAATACTTACGTAGACCAAGCATTAACAAGATAAAATCCTTTTAACCAAGAAAAATCCACCATAAAAGAAAGAAATAACCTCCAAGAAAGATAGCTCCTTACTTCTTCATCCAATAGCCAAGACAAATCATCACAAGAGATAGTAACAAAGAGATATAGATAAAATTTCCCAAGTAGGGACCAAATTTCAGCCAAGTACTTCTCTCACAATGGGAGAGCTATGATAAAATGACAAGAGCTTGATCTTTATTTATACAAATCCTCCTAAAAGTGTTTTTCCACTTAATTTTAGGGTAACCACAAAGTAAGGGGTCAACAACTCTTACTTTTCCCCTTTACATTATCAAATTCAAATTTAGCTTTAAATAATGCACATAAGAAACCCTGAAGTGACGTCATCCCTCTTCTAGGGTGATGTTTTGGAACTTTTTGCAAGTCGTTGGAGTTGAGGATGGGAGTCGTTGGGACTTCTAGGGCCTCCCTCTCATGCACTAGGGTTTCCTCTTTTAAGCCATGCCTCCTCCCATCAAAACATCCATCATCAATAACTTCACCACCAAAACCCTAGCCCTAGGGTTGTTGATGTTTGGGCAGCATCGGAAAGACATTATACTAGATTAATAATTAATAATATGATTATTAATTATTAAACAATATTATTAATGTAATAATATATTTATGTAAAGGTATAAATATATATCATAAATAAGTAGTTAGTTATGATGAGTGTTCCATATATATATATATATATATATATATATATATATATTATCCAAGGGATCCATCCTTTCATGGATGGTCACCGTATGTTCTATATATATGGAACAATCATCATTGTAACAATATATTGAATGCATATCATATTATATATGAAAAATAAACATGGTATCAGAGGAGGATTGGGCCTCACAGGAGGGCCCAGGGAAATGGAAAATAAATGGGACCTATGAACGTAAGAGAGTAGATAGTCTGAGTGAGTGAACTACTATTGTGTTTGTAGTAGTGTGTTTGTCCATCACATTGACATGATGACCGTGAGTGAGAGCCATTAAGGGTAGTGATAATTGAGAAGGCCTGTTGGGGTCACTGGACAATGATCTGAAAGAAGCCATACTCCTCTACGAATATCCCAGTCAAGCAACCTATGACGGAGATAGATTGAGCAGATTTTGTCTTTCTCCTTATTGTTGTTTGTAGTGTTCGTTTGACAACACTTGCAAGGTTTTCTTATTACAATCTGTGTAGCTACAATGAAAATCAACAATTGTTGCCTCTGCTAGAAGAATTTGGGGTCTTTTATGAATACCATAGAGGCTGGGTTGGCATTTTCATGGAGGGCTTCGTAGGAAAGTCGAGTCATATCTTCGAATAATCTCAACCGCACCCTTGTGACTTTGTTGGCAAGGAGCAGACAGTTAGTTGACACTGTATATCTATCGTTTTTGTTGTGATATTGGCGGAGATAGAATCGATGGCAGAGAATGATTGTTGTTGCTATGGTCACCTGGGGTATCCCTGATTCCGTGGCTACATGTTTT
Source organism: Picea engelmannii (assembly GCA_009831015.1). NCBI lineage: Eukaryota > Viridiplantae > Streptophyta > Pinopsida > Pinales > Pinaceae > Picea > Picea engelmannii. Next base: position 14,685 of record ML846494.1, read on the forward strand.
ATAAAATGACAATACGATTTCCTGAGGTGATCCTCTTTGGCTGGGTCAATTCCATCGATTCTGGAAGGGTTGGACTCGTCGATTTGGGATATGGTCAAATACCATCCCTTGCTCAGTCCCGCGGGGTCAGTGGGAATTTTTGCAAGATCTAGATTTGACACCGCGACATGCAAATGGATGATGAAATGGTGGATATAGTGGCATTGGTTGGTAGGATGGAGAATAGGTGGTTGTTTATATCGGGAAGGAAGGAAATGGGATGTGGGAAGGAAAGGATATGTGGTCAATAAACCGATGAATTCATAAATGAAGGACCCATGGTGAAGAAGCGAAGGCCTTCATGGACATCCCACGAAAACATCCTGAAATTTAAAGATGTCCCGACTCCCGAGGGCATGTGGGTTGATCGAGGTGATAGTTATGGCAAACATTAACCACACTACTACGCAACATTGTGAAGATTTTCTGAGGTCCTAACAGGCTTCCAACTAGGTCTATCTTTGACGTCAAGTTGACTCTAAGTTTCAATTATCAAACATGTCTTTGTTGTTGTTTTATGACAACAAACTGTTCAGGAACTTTTATGTTGTTTTGTTAAGGTTACATAAGCTGTTAAGGTGCTCGAGCATGTAGTTTTAGTAGCCAATATATTAGTACATGAATTCCTTAAATATGTAACACACCTCTAGATCTTTACAGCTGAAATAATGTTGTTCTAAACTCTAGCATACATGAAAATGGACACAAAGGTTTTTGGTCAACACGACCCTGGATAAAACCCCCCGGGAAAAACCAATTTGGAATATAAGTCTATATATGTGATGTAAATAATGTGAGATACAATAAGTACATGAAAGAAATGAACCTGATACAATGGAAACTCCTCTCAAGCTGTTATACAAGTCCCAAAAGGTAAATGTGCCCAAGCATGGTGTGCCCTTCTCCCGTGTTGCTCAATCCCACTAAAAACTTGTGCCCTTGTGGCTTGAAGATTTGTAGAAGAAACGCTTACACACAAGTTTGACCTTGTCTGCTACCTCTCCAACAAAACACTCCTCAAAGAAATCTGACGAGTGCAAGTCCTCCCTGCTATATGTGTGCCCTCCTTCTATAGCACACCCTCCTCCAAGCTAGCATCAACACCAAAAAAATAATGGAAGCCAAGGCCTCATAGAGCCCTCCATGGAAGGAGGCGTCATTGAAACCCTCATCCATTGCTTCCATTCCCATCTCCATTTCTCTCCTGTTCCTCTCCAAGTGAACAAAAGATAGAATGAGCCTCTCTTGGCCCTATGTGCCCCTCTTAAACCTCCATAAGGAAACCTAAGAGATGGATGGTTGAGATATCTTCATCCCATATCTAATCAAAGGTTGAGATCATCCCATAATAATCTCACTCACAAACCCACTTTGGGTTAAGTTCCCTAAGTTCACTTTATGTCCCCTCATTCACCCACAAAGTGAATAATTAGTCACTTTTGCCTAAGTGACAAAAATTCAACTTTTTGTCTTAAGTTAAGTCAAAGTTGAATTAGACATAAAGTACAAGTTACATAGTACCAAGGTATTTCCCACTTGTGGTTAGAGATTCAAAACCGCAAGGGGACCACTTCCCAAGGTAGCCAAATCTCAACACTCCCTCTTACCGAGGAAAGTGTTTCTCACCAAGCCCATCTTGTCTCTGAAGTAAACATCTTTATCCTTTGGTAAGGCCTTGGTGAGAATATATGCAATATGTTCGTCAATCGGTATATAATGCAAATGCACTTCCCCTCGCTAAACCCAATCTCTGATGAAGTGATATCTTATCTCTATATGCTTCGACCTATCATGGAAAGATGGATTCTGAGAGAGTTTGATACAACTCTAATTATCGCAGTGATTGATAGTCGGAGGAAAATCTTGACCAAATAATCCTACTAGCATCTTACAAAGCCAAATGGCCTCGCAACTGGCCTGACTGGCCGCCATATACTCTGCGTCGATGCAACTCAAAGAAACTAACTTTTGTTTCCGAGTGTACCAGGAAACAAGTCCTGAACCCAACCCAAAAAAACACCCTGAGGTGCTCTTCCTGTCAGTGGCACATCTTGCCCAATCTAAGTCTATGTAGCCAACCAAACTGACTCCATCACCTCTGATATAGTCCAGGCCATAATCAACTGACCCTGCAATGTACCTCAAAACATGTTTAGCCCCAATCTAGTGAACACTCCTTGACTCTACCATATGTTGGCTGAGAGTGTTCATGGAAAAACAAATATTTGGTCGAGTGTTGACTAGATACATCAACGATCCAATCAAATTTCTATAAACTGTAGCATCCACCAACTGGGAATATGAAGCGTTAATATTCTTCCAGTTGGTGACCATGGGAGTCAACATAGGCCTATAGAACTCCATCTGAAACCTACTCAAGATGTATGCAACATACTTATGTTGTCCAAGGAAGATGTGACCCTCCTCTTGCCATACCTCCATGCCCAAAAAATAGTGCATCAAACCGATGTCACTCATATCAAACTCTAATGCAAGTCCCAACTTGCACTCAACTATGAGATCCTATGCACTTGTGATGAACAATTCATCCACATATAAAATGAGAATGAGCATGTCCTCACCTCTAATGATGTAATAGAGGTTAGGATCAACATCACTCTTCTCAAATTCCATCTGAAGCAAGTATGTGTCAATGTGTGAATACCAAGCTCTGGGAGCTTGCTTCAGGACATATAGTGCCTTTCTCAAAAGGAACACATGAGACTCTCTCTCACTCACCTTGAACCCTTGTGGCTTCTCAATGTACACCTCCTCCTCAATAAATCCATTGAGAAATGCAGTCTTTACATCCATCCGATGTATCTTCCAACCCATCTTTGTCGCTATGGAAATAATACTCCTAATGGAGGTGTACCTCGTAATTGGTGCGAATGTCTCATAATAATGAACTCCCTCTACCTGAGACAATCCTCGTGCTACAAATTGGGTCTTGTGTTTCTCTATGCTCCCATCTGCAACATACTTGGTTTTGCACAACCATGTGGAAGTCACAACTGACTTCCCCACTGACCTTAGAACCACCTCCCAAACATCATTGAGCATAATGGATTCATACTCCTCTAGCATGGCCTCTCGCAAAACCTGTTGGTCAACTACCTGGGCAAATGTCTGTGGCTCTGTATCTGAGATACTTGTCACCATATCCAAATATGACCCAAGCCTCTCTGGTGATTTTCTCTCTTTGAATTGTCTCTTGGGCTCTCCTACATTCTCCTTCGCTTCCTTCAAGGTCTCCTGAAACCATCTTGGTTTCCTCTTCCCTAAAGTAGTCAAAGGAGAAGTAATATATTCCTGCCCAAGAGTATCTTCCCCGGACCTAATCCCAACACTCTGAGATCCTGAAGCCTCTGCACCCTCTGCCTGAACCCCCTGTGACTGTGAACATGAAGTTGTGCAAGGTGACCCTATCACCCATGAAACTGGTGTACCAGAAACCTGAGGTTGTGCTCCCTCTGAGACATCAATTTGTGCCTCTACATCATCCTCTATACTGACTCTTGACTCGAGAGATCTATGGAAACCTCTACCCTCCTCAAATATAACATCTTTGCTCACCACCACTCTCTGCAGTGATGGAATGTAAATACGGTAGGCTTTGGAGATCCATGAGTATCCAACCATAATCCCTTGTTGGGATGTGGCATCTAGTTTTGCCCTCCTCTCTGAGGGAATGTGAGAATAAGTTAAGCAACCAAAAATATTGATGTGCTTGACATCAAACCTCCTATTAGTGAAGGCCTCCTCGAGATTCATCTTCCCCAAAATCCTATGGGGGCTCTTATTCTGCAAGTAAACTTCAACAACACTCGCCTCATCCCAAAGGTATAGAGGCAAACTCTGGTCATACAACATGAATCTCGCTCCACCTGTAATCACCTTGTTCTTCCTCTCAACAACCTCGTTCTGTTGGGGGTTGTAAGGCACAGTCATCTATCTTTTGATCCGTGCATGGGTACAAAAGTCTACAAACTCACTAGAGGAATACTCACCTCCATTGTGTGACCGCAAGACCTTGATCCTCGTTCCTATATGGTTCTCCACAAGAGCGTTGAACTCTTGGAAACTATTGAAGACCTCACTTTTGGTCTTTAGGAAATAGATCCAGGTCTTCCTGGAGTTGTCATCAATGAATGTGATATAATACTCACCACCACTCAAGGATGCCCGAGACATGGGCCCACACACATCTGTGTTTACTAAATCTAGTACCCCAGCTGACCTGTTGTCACTGTTGGGAAACGAAGCCTTGATAAACTTACTAAGCACACACCCTATGCACACATATTGATGCTTTAGAATGAACTATGGTTGCACAACTGACGTGGCGGCACATTTGGCACAGACGTGGCAGGGGTTCGTATAGCTTACATGGCAGGATGACTGGGCATACGGATTGATGATGTGGCAGGTACAAGTGGACCAACAGGGAAGTGACATGTGTCACCACTACAAGGGTGACACGTGTCACATCCATACGGTGACACATGGCCTATATGTACGACGACACGTGGAAGAGTATGATCTGATGATAGGGTAATGATGTGGCAGAGTGGACCATTCAGTACTTGACATGTGGCATCTGATTCAGCGAATAAGGAGGTGCCACATGGCCCAGACTTGGGCTGCCATGTGGGACTTAGTGGTTGGTCATTCGATTCAAGTTTTTTGTTGCAAAATTTGTTTGGAGCTATAGGGTTCAACCCCGAGACCTCTTCACCAAGCAGTGTCTTGGCAGGGTCGGACTAGCCAATCCACCCATTGCTTGGTTCTTAACATAATATGGAAGTGGATATATTTACGTTAACACATATGGTGTGGTGGTGGAGTTTAGGGCTGGGGCTAAGCCCCAGCCCCCGACGAAAAACCTTCCATGCAACCCTTTCATGTGTCCAGACCCCAGGCTCTATGATATGGCACGCGCACATATAGCCATGGTTTCGAGATGTATCACTTACCATCACATATGACCCGGGCTTCAAAGTTGTTAGCGCGGGATAGGGGAATAGCCCCCGATTTTATTGGGATTCACATGTGACCAAAGTTCACGGGATAAGGGCCAACGCGCAGCCCCTAGGGAGTTGGCGCTTAGCCATATGAAGCCATATGACTGTGGAAAGGGGGGGCACACCCAATCCAGAGGGGCTTAGCCCAATATTATTGCAAAAGTGGGTTATTTGACCATATCTTAGTGATTTTTAATGATTTATTCAGCTGTTATTAGAGATTTTTGGCCCTTTTTGGGGGATATTGGGCCCTTTTTTAGGCCAGATCTTGGGAGGAAGTTGGGATATGGTTACCAACTTCATATCTATATAAACCAAGCCTTCTTGAGGCCATGGGTGGAGTTTCAGATATGTTGTCAATATCGAATAGAAATTTAACCAGAAGAGGCGAGAGTTTGGATATGCAAACTCCTCACAACTAAAGCAAGGCAAAGGCAGCCCCAACCCATAAAACAAGGGACACAACAAAGATGGCCACTCTCAAGACAACCAGTGCAAGCCGCAACCCAAGAAGGGTAATGGGAATTCGAAGAAGGACACGAGAAATTGGTTTCAATACCATAGAAGCCCTTGGCACAACACCGAAGAATGTCGCTCCAAGCAGTCACTGGTGCCCGAGCTGAAAGCTTCCAAGTCAGAGGCAGATTCTAACTTCGAATCAAATCCAAAAGGAGGGAAACAAATTATCGATGTCGAACCTAGTGCCACTATCGCTACCACCAAAGTCCAGCCAAGTGAACCAGAAGAACCAGAGAAAGGGGAATGCCTCTTTTACTCATTGATGTGGGTCAAGGGGGCTCCGCTTCATTTCATTGTCGATAGCGGTACTCAAAAGAACCTGATCTCAGCAAAATTCGTCAAGCAGTTGGACCTGCCGATGACATCGTACCCGCAGCCCTACACCATCGGTTGACTTCACCAAGGAAGAGATCTCTGCGTCAGCCAATAATGTCGTCTTCCCTATGGCATCAAACCCTTCAAAGATGAGGTATCGTATGATATTGCTCCCCTTAAAGTTTGTGATGTTCTTTTAGGCTATCCATATTTGTGGAAGTGTCATGTTGTGTATGAGTCTAGACCCCACAGTGTTATGATTACTTTAGGTAGACAATTGTACAGGATACCAGAAGTAGCATCACCTACCGTTATTTCTTTAATCTCTGCTAAGAAACGTAGTAAGGTCATTTCACAGACCGAGAAGTTTGTCTTCTTTGTGATCTGTGCTCACACTAACCAGAGCTTCGCCACATTCGTGACCTCTACATAGAACCTCTCTTTATAGTAGAAGCAAGTGGACGGGATCATGGAAGAGTACATAGACATCATGTCCTCACCCATCGGGGTACCGACGCACTACCAAGTCAAGCATCCAATTGATGTAACCCCGGGTGCACCTCTACCTAATGGACAAGTGTATTGTCGCTTGCTGATAGAAAATGACAAAATCAAGCATCAGATCCAAGATTTGCTTCAAAAGGGGCATATTAGACCCAACTCCTCCCCTTTCAAAAGATCGATTGTACTTGTGCAGAAGAAAGATGGGACTTGGCGTCTATGCATTGATTACCGAGCATTAAACAAAATAACAATTAGGAACCGATACCCAATTCCCCAAATTCATGACCTTCTTGACCAACTCAAGGGGGAAAATTTCTTCAACAAGATTGACCTAAAGTCTGGCTACCACCAGGTTCCCATCAAACCAACTCATGTATGGAAGACAACTTTCAAATCTAACGAAGGTCTCTTCGAATGGCTAGTCATGCACTTTGGTTTAACAAATGCACCAACAACTTTCATGAGGTTGATGGATGATGTATTGAGACACTTCACCAACTCTTTTGTGGTGGTCTATCTAGATGACATCCTCATCTTCAACGAAACTTGGGAGGAGCACATGCATCATATTCAACAGGTTTGAGCACTCTACGGTAGCACAAGCTATATTACAACTTGGAAAAATGCTCCTTTGGCATGAACAAGGTCCAATACTTGGGCTACATTGTTGATGAGCATGGGGTAAATGTGGATCCATCTAAGATCCAAGTCATTCGTGACTGGCCAACCCCAACCACACTAACCTAGCTTCAAAGATTCTTGGGACTTGCCAACTTCTACCGACTGTTTGTGTTGGGATTCTCCCATATTGCATGGGCCCTTAGCCAAGTGACCAAGGGCGACGTAAAGGAAAATTTTGCATGGGGGAAGGAACAACAACAAGCATTTGATGATCTAAAGCATCGCTTGTGCTCAACTCCAGTACTCTCCTTAATCGATCTGCAACAATCGTTCAAGATGGAGACTAATGAATCTGACTATGTTGTAGGTGCAGTTCTCACTCAGCACAGTCATCCAATAGCATACCATAGTGAGACACTCTCAAATATTGTCTGGATTACCCTAGCTATGACAAGGAAATGTATTCCATTGTGCAAGCCTGTCGTCAATGGAAACATTACATTATGGGAAAGGAGACAATCATCCACACTGACCATAAGCCTTTGCAGTTCATACATACGTAGGGGAAGTTGCAGAACGACCACCATCAAAAGTGGTCCACATACCTGCAACAGTTCCATCTCAACATCAAGCATAATATAGTGAGAATAATCATGTTGTTGAATGCCTTAGTCAACCTCTCGTTGTTGCACTCACCACGATGCTCCATTCTTGTGGGAATGAGGCATCTCAGTGGCCCCAACTTTATCAGTGAGATCTTGACTTCGCCACCACCTATCAGGTCTTGGGTACAAGCATGAATGTCACCAATTTTCACATTTAGGATGGATTGTTATGCCATCTAGGCCACCTCTATGTTCCCACAAGTGAGCGTGCAAAGATGATTTGGGAAGCTCACTACAGTCGGATGGCAAAACATTATAGTGTGGAGAAAACTATGATCGTCCTACAGAAACATTTGTATTGGTCGAAACTTCGTCAGGACGTCAGCAAGTATATCAAATCTTGCACTGCCTGTTGCATTTCCAATCCAGCTATCAAGAAGCAAGGATTATACACCCCTCTTCCTACTCCCGAGAGGCCTTGGGAATCCATCTTGATGGATTACATGTTTGACCTTTCGTCCACCAAGAAAGGAAATCATTGTGTATCCATGGTGGTTGATTGGTTTTCAAATATGGCCATTCTCACAACTTGCAAGAAGAGCATCACAACAACAGATACTACCAAGTTTTTCTTCAAACGAGTGTGGGTCCATTTTGGGATACCACAAACCATCATCTCAAATAGTTATAGTAGGTTCCTTAGCACATTTTGGTTGACTCTCTGGTCACTGTTGGACACCAAACTCACTAAATCTATTGCCTTCCACCCTCAAACTAATGGCCAAATAGAGGTCGTCAATCGAATGATTGTGCACATCCTATGCATGTATAACTCTAAGCATCTGCTTACATGGGATGATAGTGTTCCCTATGTTTAACACAACTACAATAGGGTTCTCCATATCTCCACCGACCATAGCCCATTTTAGGTGGGGGTGGGATTCCAACCCTTGGGTCCCATTGATGTTGCACTACCTCTTGCAACCACACAAGCAGAATCTTCCCATGTTCAGTCTGAGGCTAACAAAGCCACAAGATTCATTGAGTGGATTTAGCACATCCACCAACAGGTCCACGAGATTTTGAAGAAATCATGGTTACATTTGCAGAAAGAGCACCTTACAGGGCCCCATCGAAAGCTCCATCCACTTCGTTATGGGCCTTACACTATCACCAAGGTTGTGGGTGACAATGCTTTTGAGCTCAACATTGCCCCCTTCCTTGGCTTGCACCCAGTGTTCAATCTGGACCTCCTCATGCCATATTTTCAACCATTAGTGGACACCTCGGAGATCACAAAACAGTTGACACCAATAGATCTCAACCCTGACTGCATGGAAAAGGAATCCATTGATCAGATAGTGGACACACAGGTGAAAGGCACTCACTAGTAGAGGATCCATCTTTATCGGGTTGTCAAGGTAGGGTAGCTCCTACATAAAGGAAAGTGGCTCCCCTAAGGCCAAATTCAACAGAAACTTCCTCACCTGATGGGGGAACTCAACGCAATGGAGACTATTGCTTCATAAGGGGGGGAGGACTGATCCATGTGGATATTGGTGGCCACCCACCTATTCCAACTTGCTCATATTGACAGTTTTTAGTTCAGCACGTTCTTTTCTAATTATTTGTAATTGTGAGTTCTACATTTTCGAGGTTGTCTGAGGCCCTACACATCTTCCAGGTATAGAATGGTGGCCGCCCACCTAATCCAACTGAGTTATTTTGGAAGTTTTCATGTCAGTACATCTTTATGTACTTCCAAGGTCGTTTTGAGGCCCTCAATAGTGTTTTTCGGCTTTCCACTGTCATATTGTGTATGGGGTCAGAGTTTGATCGCATAAATGTAGTCCTCTAAAAGTCCTTTCCAACAGGCTATCACACGCCTAAAACAGAGGTTGTATGCAAAAGTTATGACCCCGGGAAGTTGAGGTACCAACTTACCCATCGGGGCCCACATAACTTTTGGTATTTCATCTCCTAGAGTTAGGTTTTTGGATGTCTAGAATTTTGGCATTCATGAGTAATGTTAAAAATGCCTCTAGAGCCTCATTGTAATGATTATGCTCAGACGGATGCGCGTAGCAGCCACATCTCTTCTCAGAGATAGCTACCAGCATTCGAGCAAGTTGTTTTCAGTTCTGCAGTTTTACAGTTTCAGCCTATTTTATTTATTCAATAGAAGTTATTGTTCACTGGATATTTGTTGTTGTTCTTCCTATGTCTGTGTTATTGTATTCATTCTATTATTCATTTTGTTCCGCTCATAAATCTAGATCAGTGGTATCAAAGTGGTCTGCTCTTCATTCATTTTTTTTTCGTGCATGTCCCTGACAAGATCTCGGTACAAGAAGTTGGGACTCGAACTAGTCGAGCCTTTGCAAGATCGGTCACGCCAATCCCGACAAAAACTCATGTGGGACAAGAAGAAATATGATGGAGCAAGAGATCCTTTTAAATTATTTATTGAGGAAGACCTTGCATGACAAAGGAACAAAATGATGGACAACTTTGCACAAATCCTTCAACGACTGCCCAAAAGAGACACATCTTCATCAAGCGGTCATGCAACCCCCTTCAAGGTACAAGTAAATTTTGATATTCCATTATTTGAATGATTGATAGATGCAGAAGTTGTAGATAAATGGTTGAATCTGCTTGAATGGTATTTTTCAGTCCACAATTTTTCATATAGAGAAAAGATTACTTTTGCACTCCTCAAGGTTGTCCCCCATGTTAAGGACTAGTGGGATACGTACTCTGAGAAAAGGGCCACGGAAGAATCTGCAATATTTGTGGTCTCCCCCACATGGGATTCCTTCAGGGATGCCATTAAAGAACAATACTACCTTGTTGGAAGCTACGAGGACCAGTACACAAGATGGACCATGTTGCGTCAGGAAAGGGACCAGACAGTACTAGATTTCACTAATATTTTCCATACCATGCGCACCAAATTGGGTATCAAAGACTCTAAACGACATTTGGTGCTCAAATATCGTGGTTGTCTGCATAGATACATTCAAACATAAATGAAGTTTCTAGACATCACATCTTTAGGTGTGTCTTATAGATAAGTTGTCAAGATCGAGCATAAATTTAAGGAGGAGATGCGAGAGTTTGGATATGCACACTCCTCACAGTCGAAGCAGGGAAAAGGTGGCCCCAACCCAAAAAACAAGGGACAGGGCAAAGATGCCCACTCTCAGGACAACCAGTCCAATCTGTAACCCAAGAAGGGTAATGATAAGTCAAAGCAGGACACAGGAAAGTGGTGTGAATACCATAGAAGCCCTTGGCACAACACTGAAGAATGTCGCTCCAATCAGTCACTAGTGGTCGAGCTGAAAGTTTCTAAGTCAAAGGAAGATTCAGTCTCTGAATCAAATCCAGAAGGAAAGAAGCGGATTATCGATGTCAAACCCAGCGTCATTGTTGCTACCACCAAAGTCCAGTGAAGCGAACCTGAAGAACCATAGGAAGGGGAATGCATATTTCACTCACATATGTGGGTCAAGGGGGCTCTGCTTCATTTCATTGTCTATAGCAGCAGTCAAAAGAACCTGATCTCAGCAGAAGTTGTCAAGCGGTTGGACCTGTCGATGACACCACACCCGCAAACCTACACCATCGGTTGGCTTCACCAAGGAAGAGATCTTCGCGTCAGCCAACAGTGTCATCTGCCCTATGACATCAAGCCCTTCAAAGACGAGGTATTGTGTGATATTGCTCCCCTTGAAGCTTGTGATGTTCTTTTAGGCCAACAATATTTGTGGAAGCGTCATGCTATGTATGAGTCTAGAACCTGCAGTGTTATTAATACTTTGGGTAGACAATTGTACAGGATACCATAGGTAGCGTCGCCTACCACTATTTCTCTAATCTCTGCTAAGCAATGTAGTAAGGTCATTTCACAGACCGATAAGTTCATCTTCTTTGTGATCTGTGCTCACAGTAAGCAGAAGGTTGTCGTCGCATCCATGACTTCTACACAGAGCCTCTCTTTGCAGCAGAAGCAAGTGGACGGGATCATGGAAGAGTACAGAAACATCTTATCCTCACCCACCGGGGTACCGACGCACTGCCAAGTCAAGCATCCAATTGATCTAACCCCCGGTGCACCTATGCCTAATGGACCAGTCTATTGTCACTCCTTGATGGAAAATGACGAAATCAAGAGTCAGATTCAAGAGTTGCTTCAAAAGGGGCACATTAGACCCAGCTCCTCCCCTTGCGGAAGCTTGATTGTACTAGTGCAGAAGAAAGATGGGACATGGCAGATCTGCATTGATTACAGAGCATTAAAAAAAATCACAGTCAGGAACCGATACCCAATTCCCCGATTTCATGACCTTCTTGACCAACTCAAGGGGGAAAAGTTCTTCAGCAAGATTGACCTAAAGGCTCGCTACCATCAGGTTCCCGTTGAACCGATTGATGTATGGAAGATAGCTTTCAAATATAAAGAATGTCTCTTAGAATGTATGGAAGTTATGACCTCGGGGAGTTGGGGTACCAACTTACCCATAGGGGCCCACATAACTCCTCGCATTTCATCTCCTAGGGTTAGGTTTTAGATGTTTAGGGTTCTGGCATTCATGAGTAATGTTAAAAAGGCCTTTGGAGCCTCATTGTAGTGATTCTGCTCAGACGGATGTGTGTAGAAGCCACATCTCTTCTCATAGGTAGCTACCACTATTCAAGCAAGTTGTTTTCAGTTCTGCAATTTTACAGTTTCAACCTATTTTCTTTATTCAATAGAAGTTATTGTTCACTGGATATTTGTTGTTGTTATCTATATCTCTATGTTATTGTATTCAGTTTGTTATTCATTTTGTTTTTCTCATAAATCTGGATCACCTCGAGACATCATCTCCTTAGTTATCCCTAAAAATTGGGATAACAAAACCTATATCGCTACACAAGTATCCCATGGTCTCCTTACTTGTGTTGGTATTTGGGATTGAACCATTCTTGCCAAAACTGAGAGCACTAGTGAGTGGAAAGGGTTTCTTAAGGGACTATTAAGCAGATAAGGAAAAGCCTTTTAGTATGCTTGAGGGACTATTTAGTAGTGAAGGGGTATATCTTTAGTGTTGTTTCTGGGCTAAAGAGGAAGGTGTTTGATGATTGAACAAGTGTATGGGACGTGTTTGGGTGATGTGTCAAGGAATTGATTGGGCCCTCCAACTTATCATGGTAAATAACATGGGTTGGAATTATGGTATTCTTGGATGATTACATTGCATTGGCAATGTACTCTTGCAGATGAATATCATGGAAGGAGGGACTGTTGAGTAGAGAAGGGAAAGGCCTTATAGTACTCCTGAGAGATTGTTAAGTAGTGAAAGGGGTGGCATGAAACTTGCACAAATATTTGATTGCATTGTGTGAATGCTTTTTGTGCTAGTAAGGCATATATAGTGAATCTTACTTTGTTACGGTTAAAAGGTTGACAACTAGAAGTGATTGAATTATTGGTATGTCATAAATCTGAAGTCATTTCATGTGATGTTGTGAATATTGCAATGAAAGATTATATGCATGTATAATCACAATTTGTTTAGTTGAAGGAAAGTTTTGTCAAGATGAACAAAAGTGTAGGTGGAATATCTTGGATATGTCAATGAGTGTAAGCCCATAATGAAGACCAGATGTTATTTCTTACAAGGGCCAAGCATTATGACACAAATTCCCATAGTTTTTAAATCTCGTTTCTACATGAAACATATTTGACATTTATGATTGAAATTTTTACAATGACATCTCACAATAATGTATGTGTATGATACAGTTGAGATGATGGATATGTCTATTAAGGACATATAATGGTTTCTGTAAGCCAGAAAACATGGAGAGGATGCTTCTGTGATAATATTTGAACCCTATGTTATGCCTTGATTGTATCAAGGTAATGATTGAATAGAGGTTGATAGTGGGACACCCTATCAATGAGACTCTATGAATAAGTTTATGCTCTTATTGTGCATGAAAGCCTTGCCAAATGATGGGTGTTTGGAAGGACTATTTAGCAAAGAATGGATGCTTAATCTTGGAAGGGTGAGTGCAACATGGAAGAGGTGACTTGAATGAATCTATTGTATGATATTCATGATATATATTGGCTTGAATCAAAAGGATATATATGTATATATATCCTAGGTGAGTCAGAGAAAATAGCACACTAAATATTTCCTATGGTAGCCATGTATAGCAAGGGTATATCCATACATATAAGTATTGGGATGAATTGCATACTTTATCTTGTATTATGAATATATATGCTTCAATTATGAATTCAAAAATCCTCGTGGATGGAATGTTTGTTACCTAAAATCACTATGACATGCATGTTTTTCCTTTTATGGGTGTTATAGGCATATGCCAGAATGCTAAAGACCTCAAAGGTGTTCCAAGGTAGTGGAAGGAGTGGTTGAACATTCTTGTACAATAAAGGAAACAACTGTGCAGAGTTGTAATGAAGAGTTTGAAAGAAAAGAAAACCAAGGATGGTGTTATTCCAAGGGGGAGAGGAATGTAATATCCTAGTTTTGACCCTTTGAATGTTTTTGAACCAATGTTGGGAGTCAAGTTATTTGAAATGACCCTATGTATCATTGTAAATATCTTGTATGAATTCTTAATGTAGATCTTGAGGCCAAGGCCTAACTAGTGAATATCTAGGCATGTATTTCAATAAATATGCTTTCAATATACCATGAAATATATTTGTCATGGTATACATAAGACATGTAAATATTATTTTGAAAATTAATAAAAAGGTCCAACACTGGCTACAAAAGAGCACTATAGGGGCTATGAGTCCATTAGAGGGGAAGAGGAAAGTTGGGGGGAAGGGTCCAAGGGGTTGATAAATAATCTTGATTTGCTTGAGTCTCCTAGCCTTCATATTTTCACCATTTTCCTTATTAAAATCCCAACTACCAATCATTGAATGCAAGTGGTGGTTGGTGGGGAAGTCCACATAACTTAGTTATGAGACCATGGGAAATGAGTACAAGTCTATAGGAGTGTTAGAGACTCCATCTTTTTTGGAATTTGAACCTCCTAGGAATTTGATTTATCTCTTTTCATGTGCACTCTCTTCATGCATTTGAATTGACCAATATAGTGGTGCATTCCATTCCATTCAATTCCATTCATTCACATGGAGGGACTCTACTCACCCAACAACCATTCTCTCATGCATTGTTGAGTTATACTCTCACGCTATGAACTATAATTGGAATCAATGAGAGCTAAGAAAGAGGGGACCGTGAACCTAAGATAGATATGGAAGGTTGCAAAAGAGCATAGAGATTGATTTGATAGGAAACCATACCCACATTCTTGTAGATTGATGCCCATTGCATGCTCAGAAGTCATGACTAAAATTTGTTGTGTTTTCCTAAAGGCAGACAACAAATTGGACTCCTACACACTAAGAACACTAAAGAGGGGAAGGATTTCCTAAGTGTTAGAATATTTGAGACATATGAATAAACATACAACAATATTAAACAGAAGAACCTTGCTAGACTATCCTCCTATCCATGTAACAACATCATTTAATCATAATAAGAAAGAAACAAGAGAAAAAAAAGTACACCTGATATACGTGGTAAAACCCTAATGTGGGGAAACATCCACGGTAAGGTATTGTCTTCTTTATTCTTTAGAAATATCCAATATTACACTTGAGAGCACCTCCACAAATTCTTTACCCTTTACAAATATAATACTTTTTCAACATATATCTCATGGGTCTCTCTTACCTCTATTATATACCAAGAGACATGGAGTAATTATATCCCAACAACACATGTGGGATAAATGTAATTTTACCTCTTTATATAATAAATGATAACAAGAGTTTTTTACTCCATGATGAATGTGGGATAACTCTTTTACATAAGATTACAATTTATTTCAACATAAGACTAGACATTATTACTTTCCAAAGTAACACATTCCAACACTCCCCCTTAATGATGACTAGGGAGAAGGAACACTTATGGAGGAAGATGGCAATACAATACCTTCCAACATTCCCTAAAAGAATAAGAAGACAATACCCTGCATAGTAACACATTCTAACGCTCCCCCTTAATGAAGACTAGGAAGAAGGAACACGTATGGAGGAAGATGGCATTACATCAACACTCCCCCTTAATGACAATTTCTTGCATTCCCAACAACTTTCAAAGTCGCAAAAACTCGTCTTTGTCATGGATTTGGTGAAAGTATTTGTCACTTGTTGCTCTGTGGGACAACACTCCAAAGAAATAACACTATCCACAACAAGATCTCGAATGTAGTGAGTATCAAGATCAATGCGTTTGGTATTTAAGTGATACACTAGATTATATGCAAGTTGAATTGCACTATGATTGTCACATCTTCACGTTGTAGATGATTTTTGAACTAGTCCAAGCTCTGTAAGAACGTGTCGTAACCAAGCTACTTGTTTAGTTTCCTTGTACTCTGCTTCACAAGAAGAAAGAGAAAGAGTTCTCAACTTCTTCCTGGACCATGAAATCGAACATGAACCAAGCTGAAAGTTGTGCCCCGTAGTAGACCATCTATCAGAATTATCACATGCCCAATCATAATCTATATAACCAAGAAGTATACCATCTATATGAACTATCACATGCCCAACTAAAATTTGTATAACCAAGAAGAGAAATTGTAGCCCTACTCTAATAGAAAACACCATAATTCACTCTCCCGTGTAAATATTTGAGAATTCTCATTGTTGTCTGCCAATGACTTTCATGAGGCTTGTGCATAAACCTTGAGACCATACTAACGAAAAAAGAGAGATCATGCCTGCTATGTGTCAAATATATCGAATTTCCCACAAGCTAATGGTAAAGAGCGACAACAACAAGAGGTGTAGTACAATCAACAATTAATTTTACACCGAACTGAAATGGCGTTGGTGAAGGCTTGCAATCACTCATATGGAACCGAGCAAGTAAATATATTGCATACTTAGGCTACAAAAGAAATACACCATTCGATATATGCCAAATCTAAAGACCTAGAAAATAGTGCAAGATGCCTAAATCTGTCATTTCAAATTGATTCTTAAGATTATTCTTCAAGCCTTGTATAGATGCAAACCGACTGCCTGTAATGATGAGATCATCCAAATGTAATACAACAATGAGGACTTCATCACTAAAGCGATTTAAATACATATTCAGATCAAATATACACCATTTGAAACCATTCTTCAAGAAATAAGTATCAATTTTCTCATAGTAATCTCTAAGTGCCTACTTAAGACCATATTAAGACTTGTTTAATTTGCATACCAAACTGGAAGTTTTAGTAGTGATAAAATCAGAGGGTTGTTGCATATAAATGTCTTCACGAATATCACCATTCAAAAATGCACTCTTGACATCGATTTGGTGTAGTTCCCATTGATAAGATGCAACAAGAGAAAGAATCGTTCAAATAGTGTTCATTTTAGCATCTGGAGAAAAAGTTTCATTATAATTAATACCTTCTTGTTGAGAAAAACCTTTTTCTACTAATTGGGCTTTGTGTTTTTCAATATTTCATTCTGCAGTAAGTGTTTTCTTATACATCCATTTACAACCAACTAAATTCCATCCAGGAGGAAGGGGAACAAGAGTCCAAGTCTTGTTCTTCATTAATGAGTCATACTTTGCAGGCATTGCTTTTTCCCATTCAAGTTTGTCCTTAGCTTGAGAATATGTGGAAGGAACATTTGTAGCCAAAACTTTAGTCATAAGAGAAAAGTGAGATCTAGTTTGATAAGCATTGGAAGGAATACCAATCTCAGAACCTGCAGATTCAAGAGTTTTTCGTGCCCAAACAAGGAGAGGGGTAGTGGCGGGAACCACTCTATTATCTTCATAACATTCAGGAGGATCACTTGAATAGGTAGGTGAACTAGGATCAAGATTAGGCATAGAGATGGAATAAGGGGTAACCGAGATAGGAGTAACTAGAGATGAAGGTAAATTCAAGGTAACATGAGGTTCAAGAGACTCAAGGGAAGGAGAGACTTCATTAAATTTAACATCGTGCCAAATGATAACACCTTGTGTAGATGGATCAAATAACTTGTAACCTTTAGAATATTCACTATAACCAATGAAAATACATTTGTAAGACTCGGGCTCTAACTTTTTATGTTTGTCATCGGGAATATGAGCCCAACATTCACTGCCAAATATCTTAAAGTTACTTATATCGGGTTTTCTTCCATTCCATTTTTCTTCGAGAGTGACCTACAAAACTTCCTTAGTAGGAACTCGATTTAAAATATAGTTAGAACAAAAAATGGCTTCAACCCAAAACTTGTTATGTAATCCTTTAGAATAAAGCACACATCTAGCTATTTCAACCAAAGTTCTAGTTTTCCTTTTAGCTACCCCGTTTTGTTGAGGTGTATAAGGAACAGTCTTTTGATGTTGTATACCATGCTTAGATAAATATGTAATAAATTATTTTTTTGTGAATTCCCCCCGCCCCCATTATCAGTTCTTAATGTCTTAATACTTTCACCAAATTCATTTTCAACCATGGATTTAAATTCTTGAAATTTACCAAAGGTTTCACTTTTACGTTTCAAAAAATAAACCCAAGATTTTCTACTATAATCGTCAATAAAAGTAAGAAAATAGACAACATGAGACAAAGAAAGAATTTCAAGAGGACCACATATATCACTGAAGTAATTGCAATTTCTTTTTAACACGCCAAGCTTTACCTTTCTCAAACATTTCCATATGATGTTTACTGAGAACACAACCTTCACAAACACCTTTAGTAGAAGAAATTGAAGGTAATCCAAGTACCATTTTAGATAACATTTGCATTTTACCATAATTCAAGTGACTTGATATTTTATGCCATAATTTACTTTGTTCATCGGCATGAGCAACATAGGAATAAAATGGTCGATTTTTAGTTGAATGAAAACCAACAAATTTATATAAACCAAAATCATGATCAACATGACTGGAAGAAACTACATTGAAGTTATGTTTGATATCGTTAAGAACATATTTATCTAGCCATGATTTAAACTTATAGCCTTTTTGACATGCACGATAAATAGAAAGCAGATTGATGGGCATGTCGTGAACATGCAAAACAACTTCCAATGTACCATTAGGAATTTTAACATTAGCAGAACCTACTACTGAAAGTTGTTTACCATCACCAATAGAAACCTTTTTTGATGTGTGTTTGTGAGTGTCATAAGAAGAAAACAATGAAGTGGTACCATACACATGGTTAGAAGCACTAGAATCCATAATCCATTCCACATAAGAAGAAGATTTACCTGGTCGAACATAATAGGCACATAGAGCAACATGTTGTTCAACAAATGATTTATTTTTGGCTTTAGCAAGTTCATGTCTCTGTTTAAAGGAAATCCTTTCAGGGTGGTTGGTTTTGCCACAATACTTACAAATATTAAACACTTTGTTTTTACTAGCATCATCACAAGCATCATTAGAAGAGTGTTGGGAAGATCCTTTGTATGTGATTTATGATTTTTATTAAAAACTTTATTACGGTTCTTTTTATTATGTGTAATTAGAGCTTTATTATAAGTTAATTGATGTGAAACAATCAACATTTCTTGCTCATTAATCAAATCTTTACAAAAATATTCAAATCTAGGTGGCATAGATCCTTTAGACATTTCAATTGCTCTATGCCTAGTTTGGCTGAACATAACAATAAAAGAAGGCAATTTTTGTTCTACAAGAATTACTAGGGCTATATTAGTTTTCTTGTAATCTTTGTCACAATTTTTTTTAATTTTTCATTTAGGATTTTCAGTTCAACAAGAAATGATTCTATCCTTTTAAAATCTTTAGGATTTAACTCATCGATTTTCTTTTCAATGTAGTCAACAAGTACATCATCAGATTTATCAAATAAAGAAGCTAAAGTTTTTCATACCTCAATCGAGCTATCTTTAGCCTCAATATGTACCTAAAGACTATCTGAAATCACTTGACCAATGAGTCCTCTTGCTTGATCGCATTGTTCTTCCCATATAACCAAGTCTTTAGCATCAATAGGTTTCTTATGTTCACCATTAACTAACCACCATAGATTCTTACTCCTAAGAATATCAATCATCTTTCTCTTCCATGGAAGATAATTAGGACCCACTAACTCAGGAATAGAAGCTACTTCTGAAGACATTATGATAAATAAAACAAGAAACTAAACCCTACTGCAAACACAAACAAGAAGATTATGACTAGAAGAAAAGATGAATAAACTGAAATTTGTTCTTACCTGTGAGGAATGTGGAAGTAACTTACCCCAGATCTGAGAAAAAAGAGAGAAATCGGCTGCCAAATGCCCTAGTTGTGATTGTTGAAGAAAAAGGTCCATATGTTGCAAAACATGGTCGTACAATTCACTAGAAGAAAAAACGGTCGTACAGTTCCCTAATAGAGAAACCAACCTCTTTAAGAAACACTTCAACCTCTGAAAACAGTAAATTGACCTTTGAAGTAGCTAATCGACCACTCCAATAAAAAAAATCAACCTGCAAAATTGCTAAAAGATGCAATCATACACTAGATTTGGAGAAAAAAGGGTAGTCGTATGGAGAAAATGGAGGCCATATGGTCTGTACAAGCAACAAGGAGGAGGGAGACTAGCACAGTTGGATAGATCACAAAAAATCAAACACAAGGAAAAAAATCACCCAAAATGGCCTCACTGATCAAAATTTATCAACTTCGG
This sequence comes from Picea engelmannii, assembly GCA_009831015.1. Classification (NCBI taxonomy): domain Eukaryota; kingdom Viridiplantae; phylum Streptophyta; class Pinopsida; order Pinales; family Pinaceae; genus Picea; species Picea engelmannii. The sequence continues at coordinate 35,074 of ML846494.1, forward strand.
AAGAAATGGCTAGGTCTGAAGAAAAAACTCGGCCGGTAAAAAAAAAAGGTTCATGAAACCACCAAACCTAAAAAATGCCCATAAAACTTTAGGATAAAAAAAAACTAAATGCCCTAGGCTAGGCTTAGGAAAATTAATCCAAATCCGGGCAAACAAAAGCCAAAATTAACAAACAAAAAGTTAATCTTAATTTATTCTTTTGTCCCAGAGACAATAGTTAGATCAAATTTAAAAAAGAAAACCTCAATATTGTAGCAAAATACATAAATCTAAGAGAAGTCTTAATAGATACTATATTTGACAACACAAGTACTACAAAATAAGGAGAGCCCAAACAATTTGAAGAAAATGTTGTTGTGTAAAAAATTACTAAAGGAGGTAGAGTATAGTCACATGTTCTAATACCATGTTAGAATATTGAGGCATATGAATAAGCATACAACAATATTAAACAAAAGAACCTTATTAGACTATCCTCCTATCATATAACAACAACATTTAATCATAATAAGAAAGAGACAAGAGAAAAAGAGTACATCG
>ML846495.1:43627-65768 GCA_009831015.1 Picea engelmannii
TTTAGTTTACATACATAGTTTCCTTTGTTAGTTAATTGAAATAGTTATGGTTGTTCCATATAGAGTTCCTCTTCTAAGTTTCCATTGAGAAATGGTGACTTGACATCCATTTGGTATACTTTAAATTTTTTGTAGCTGGAGAAAGCTAAGAACATCCTAATTGCCTCTAATATGGCCACAGGTGAAAATGTTTCTTCATAGTCTACTCCTTCATCCTGAGAATACCCTTTACATACCAATCTGGCTTTGTTCCTAATTACTTTCCCATTCTCATTCATTTTGTTTTTATAAACCCATTTAGTTCCAATGCCATTTTTATTTTTTGGTCTTGGAACTAGTTCCCAAGTTTGATCTTTTTCAATCTGGTCCAATTCTTCATTCATAGCATTGACCCAATTCTCATATTTACATGTCTATTTGATTAAGTTGGGCTCAATACGTGACAAGTGATATTTCTGTCTGATACAACAATTGTCTTCTTGTGTGCACTCCATCACTTTTATTTTCAGTAATAAGTTCTTCAGGGTGATTCTTTTGAGTAATTCTTGAGGGTGTCCTTGTGTCTCTTCTTGGGGATTATTCTCTTATCTCTTCTTCTCGAATATCTTCCTCGTCTTCACTAGTATCCATATCATCCTCTTCCATTTATTCTTTATTATTTTCTACTTCTTCTTCTTGTGTACCAACTGACTCATCATCATCTTCATCTTCACTGTCAAGTATAGTCTCTTGATGTTTGATCCTTATCGTTTTAAAATCATCCACCTTGACATCCGCACTCTCAGCAATCTTATGTAATATAAGATTGTAGAATCTATATGCTTTCTTGGTAGAAGAATATCCAAGAAATATACCTCCATCAAATCTAGCATCAAATTTTGTGAGATTCTCATCAAGCCTTTTGATGTAGAACTTCCAAATACCTTGAAGTATTTTACTGAAGGTGCTCTTCCAAACCATAGTTCATAAGGAGTCTTATTCCTATTAATATTGAGATGACCTCTTTTCAATATATATACTTCTGTGCCTACATATTCCCTCCAATATCCATCAGATAATTTTGCTTCATTGAGCATAGTCCTTGCAACCTCCTGAACTGTTCTATTCCTTCTCTCATCAATCCCATTTTGTTGAAGTGTTCTGGCAGCAGAAAATTGTCTTTTTATTCCATGGGTTTCATAGAAGAGATCAAAATATTTTGAGGTGATCTCACCACCATTGTTTTATCAAAGAAATTTGATTTTTGTCTCTTTTTCATTTTCAACAAGGGTCTTAAAAGCTTTGATTTTTTTAAGTGCTTCTAATTTTTCCTTGAGAAAACATAACCAACACATTCTAGTAAAATCATCAATGAACATCATAAAGTAGGACTCTCCTTGCAAACTCTTGGTCCTTGTAGGTCCACAGAGGTCGGTGTGAACAAGCTCTAAAGGTTTTGAGGTTGATTATTCTTTTTTTTTGAACCTTATTCTAGTTTGCTTCCCTAGTTGACAGTGTATACACATAGGATTTGAGGGATTTATGATCTTTGGAAAGTTTCTTAATGCTCCAATATTGCTTACTTTCACTAATTTGTCAAAGTTAATGTGCCCCAACCTTTTATGCCATAGCTAAATTTCATCTACTAAATTTATATGACACTCCTCATTCAATTTTGTATTTAGTATATATACAGTCTCGAGAGTTCTACGAGTAGTACCAACCAATTTTCCCGAGTTCTCTCTCCTAATCTAATATTTATGGGAATCAAAGATGCAAAAGTGCCCCTGATCATAGGTTTGGCTAACACTTAAAAGGATACGTTTCAGTTTTTCAACAAGCAACACATTCTTGGCCTTGTCTTTTCCCAAACTCACAGTGCCTTTCCCAAGTATGTTACCTAAAGCATTGTCACCAAATGTAACTTTACCCTTTTTTTTTTTTAAGTTCAAAAAATTGTCCTTGTTTTGTGTCATATGTTTCGAGCACCCACTGTCAACATACCAGAGATATTCTTTATCTTGGGCTTTTAAGGCAATAAGACATTCGTCTTTTGATGTTTTTTCTTTCCAAAGATTCTTTTTCTCTCTAATGAACTTTGGTTTTTCTGAGACTTCCATTAATCTTGAATTACTAGCTTTATGTCCATAATTATGAGATCTGAAGCATTCTAGGTTCCCTTCTTGTATAGGTGCAAAGGAGTTATAATTTCTTCTTTTAACCTGATTTACTATTTGGTTATCTTTAAGGTTATAGTTCTTAACCCACAAGTTTTTCCTTCCATATGCTCTACAATTCATATATTTGTGTCCGAAATTAGAGCATGCAAAGAAATAACCAACAAAAATGTGAGTATACCTGTTTTGATAAACCTTCTTTGGAGTTGTCTTATATTCCTTCTTGATGGATGGAAGCAGTCCTCTGGAGTTATGATCATTACTTGTCTTTTCTTCATCTTTCTTCTTGAATGTATTGAGGATAGCAACTGCATAAGATTTTGAGTTAACTTGGTTTTATTCTTGAGAATAACCTACTCCATTTTTGTTACTCTAATCCCTTTGTGTGGTAATAATCTTATCTAATATTTTACAACTATTTTCATATCTTGTTTGAATAAGTTTCATATCAATTTATTTTCTTAGGTGAACTAATTTTGCCTCCATTCTTTCATAGGTTATTTGTTTCTCTTTAAGAGACTTCTCCATACTTTATTCCATCCTATTTGCTTCTAGGATTTGGTTTTTCAGGTTGCTCATGATTTTCTCCATCTCTTTTTCTTTAGGTTCATGTTTTTCCTTTTGTTCAACTACAAAACTTTTCAGCTATCTATATCTGGTTTTGTATCTTCTTAACTCATCCAAGGCACTGAGAAGTTATTCTTCCAAATTAACCACTGCTTCATCTTCTGAATCTTCGTCATGCTCAATTTATTATATCTTATTAGGTTCTTCAATACCTAGAAAAAGAACTTCATCATCATCATTGTCACTGGATTCTGATGAACTGTTGTTTTCTTCTTTTCAATAAACAATTTTCACTTTGTAAAACCCTTTTTTGTAGTTGGGTTTTTCCTTCTTCTTGTATTGTTTATTTTTGTCTTCTTCATCTTCAGGTTCCTCCTTGGGATAGAGACACTTGGCTGCAAAGTATCCAACCTTTCCACAATTAAAACATTTGAAAGGAATCTTGCCTTTGTACTTCCTTGATCCTTTATGAATTTTTTTAATAAAATTGGCTTCTTCTACATAAGATTCTTCATGATGGATGGGTTGAGGTTTTTTCTTTTGATTTTTTGTTTTCTTGAGCACCTTGAATGCTGCCTCTCCTTTTGGAAGGTTATCATGTCCTAATCCTAACTCATAGGCTGCGAGGATTCCATAGAATTCATCTATGGTGAGTTTATCTAGATTTTCTCGATCTTCAAGAGTGGACAGTTTAGGATTGTATAGAATAGGTAGTGTTCTTAGTTTTTTTTCAACTAGCTCATTATCTAACACTCTACTCCCAAACCTCTGATTGCATTAGCAATATTATCAACTCTTTTAAAGTACTCTAATATATTTTCTTCATCCTTCATTTTTAGACCTTCATATTGTACTTTGAGAGTCTGAAGTTTGGCCCTTTTTACCTTGGAATCTCCTGCATATATAGTTTCCAATTTATCCCAGAGTTGTTTTTCATTATTACAGTTTAGTACTTTAGAAAGGATTTTCTTACTCAGTCTAGCTTGTAGTGTGTTTAAAGCCTTTGCATGTTCCCAAAATGTTTTCTTGTCTTCTGCTTCTATGGGAGTGGTTTTTGGAACATCATATCCCTTTTCAACTAATGTCCATACTTCTAGTCCAATGGACATTAGATAAATTTTCATTCTAACACTCCAAAAGACATAGTAGTCACCATCAAATAAGAGGACTTTTGATGACATCTTCGACTACTGATCCATTTTGATGTATATTTCCCTTCGAGTGATTTAAACCTTTAGTGAAGAGACACACTCTGATACCAATTGAAGGGTTAGATCCTGTCACTAAGAGGGGGGGGGTGAATCAGTGACTCAATAATTTGTCAAATTTTCTTTTGTTAATGCAAAAAAAAATTTGACACAGTATTTATCATGGAACCCAATTGGGAAAACCACAAACACTTTTCTATTAACTGCAAAATTATGTTTTACATCTTACATAGATGGAAGATGTTCTTCCTTTTAGATCAACACCAACCAATCAGGATGCACCCACACCCTTGTTCACCAACACCAACTGGTAGGAGGCTTCGACCCCCTTTTTAGTCAGCTACAACTGACAAGGAAGCACCAACTCCCCTGCAAGATCCAACCTGCCCTTGCACCACCCAGCCACCCTTATTTTATGAATCTGGAAAACTGTTGTATCATGTCTTCACTGCATCTCTCTCTGCTTCTGTGATTTAATATCTTGTGATTCGAACTGCAGAGACACTTTTATCTCACCAATCTATCTTGTTTATATAATCTTCAAACTGGTGTGAGATATAACACATTGTGTCCTTTCGTTTGGACCATATCACCTCTTCATTTAACTTAACCATAATCTCTGCAAATACTACAAAAATTGAGTTCTACTGAGGTGCTTCCTTCAAACCATTTACATATGACCGACAATGAAAAACCACAGGCTTATCAACTTTAAGTGATGTATTAAATTTAAACTTTATTTCTCTTATTCCATATGACCATAGGCGATGATCAGGAGCTATACCAAGTGAGTGCTTGATCACTTAATAAAATCAACAATCACTTTTTAATCTCCCGATGAATGGTTCATGTTTATTTCAGGAGTTCGGGACTTCGGCTATTCCAGTTACTCTTTCCTTTAACTGTACTTTGATCAATGGTCTAGAACTCTCTCTGAATTTTTCTCCAGATTGGGCAATTCATTTCCACTTTGAGACTTTGGCCTTCGGTTCTTTGGGACTTCGGACATTTGTTGTTGGTGAAACTTATGAAGTAAAAACTCCTAGAGTGACGTAACTTACTGATGTCACTTATTGATGTGACACTTCTTGAGTGGCTACCACATGTCACCTGGATTCGTGGCTTACATATACTTAAAACACTCATGGGACTTTGACACTTTTCATCTTTTGATTATGGCATGTGTCCTTAATGTTGTCAGTATTGATGACGCGGGCTCTCAATGTGAGTGCTACGTGTCTTAACCTTGTGACTTCAGAACTTAGGCCTTTGGGTGAATTTACATGTTCTCAAATCCATTTTGCTAAAGTGGTCAACCCAAAATTTGACCGTCATCTTGATCCACAGTCATCATGTATTGTCTATATCTAACGATCCTCATTCATTTCAGTCTTCGGGACTTCAGGTAATTTGATTTCTCCTCTTCCCAATTATCCTGAAGTGAGATTCCCTGAAGTTTAAACCTCTTGTTACTTGAATTCATACAATGTTCATCATTTAACCTGAAAAGGCTTAATGGAATCCAATGATTTCTGGGAATTTGACTATTCGGGAGTTTGGGCTTTTGTCCTTGCTTATCTCATGCTTCTACTTTCCTCGATCCAACAGTCATGGTATCTCCCGAAGTGTTTCCTCAAATCAGATGGTTGACGTTTATTTCAAGACATTTGTCTCTTACTTTGTCCATCCACTAAATATGATTCGATGGTACTGATATCTCTCGAAGTGTTCTTCATATCAAACGGTTTCAAATTTACTTTGGTACTTTGGCATTCTAGTGATCTTACTTGTTCTCAATCCTTTTCTCTCGAAGTGGTCATCGCCAAAGTTGACCAATACTACCTTAGCATGCTTTGAATAGATCAGATGGTCCTCATCTTTACTTATCCTATCCTTCCACTTAATATTGATTGAACGATCGATGTGGATTGTGGAACCATAACTTGCGAGTGGTTTAATTCATTTCCCAAAATCTGCAATTGATTTTTTGCGATTATTGGTGAGTCATCCACATTCATTGATATTTGAATCAATGAGATCTGATGGTCTAGAATAATTTTGGGATTGGAAATAACACGTTGTTTGATTCTCCTTTTTCTCTCTGCAATATATCCATGTTGTTGATCTAGTGCTTGCGTATAAATGGTCCTGATTTGATCTGATCATGTTTCTGCAATGTGCTTTCCCTTCTGAGTTTCATCGCGTCATCTCTTCTAAGCTTTGATCTTCATTCGCTAACCCTCCCGAGATTTAATCTTTTCATACCATCCTAATGTTTGACATCAATGACAACACATTAATGACACTATGCCCAACAGTCAAGAATTCCAAAGTTTGAAGGGAAGGTTGGTGAATATCCTTGAGATCATGTGATGATGTTCCATTTATAGTGTTCATCAAACTCATCGATGGATGATTCCACTAGGTTGAGACTATTTCAATGCACCCTCACTAGGGTAGCTGTGAAATGGTACATCACGCTACAAGGAGCGTCTTATCACAATTTTCATGATTTATCTACCGTTTTCTTGAAAATTTTCCAAATTACTATCTGGTATGATGTCAACATTGACTTATTATCTACTTTTAGGAAATATAAGGCTAAACATATTTCCAACCACATCTAATAATGGTTGATAAGGAAGAAGATGATTAAGGCTTAGATTCCTCTTGAGTTTATTTTATAATGCTTCTTGAAGTCTTTGTTTCTCTATATATCCAAAGACGTCTCTCTTTTCAAAGTGACAACCAAAGAGGAGGTTATTTTCATAGCCTAGTAGTTAGAGATGATATATTCTTAGTATGGGATTATATATGAAATATTTCCCAACACATCGTGACCTAGTATTGATCCTTAGAGACCCAAGATTGGACCACATGTCGATGATGTCATTGGTTCTGTAAGTAATTCTATCATGGATCTGGTTACAAACTAGATGAAACATATGACTATTCATCCACCTGTATCTAGTCAAGATCATGCTTCAACCTCTCCCCCTCTCCAAACATATGATGTAGATGTTGTGCAATCAATGAATGCAAAGGGAACCTAGTAGCCTAGAGAAAATAAGAAAAATAAGGGTAGTAAGAAAGGAGGTGGGGGAAACAATAATGTGAATACAACCGATAATAGTGATGGTGGGGAAAATAAAGAGAGAAAGAAATTAACCAATGCTTGTTGGTGAAACATCATCCTATTTTGTTAACCAACCCTTTCCCTTGAGGAATACACATGACTATGAGAACTTCAAGTAAAAATGGAAATCCACAAGGGGGAACCCTTGCATGATAATAGTTCATCGAATGTTTATATGCTGGGATAAAATATTCATATTTCAAGCAAGGCTCATAGTTATGAGAACACCGAGTCCACCTCAAAGGAAAAGGAATCCCTTGAACCAAAAAACCCTATGTACATAGAGAAACCAACAAGAGACGCAATGCCATGCATACCCAAGGGTGTGTTTAAGAGAGCATCACACAACCTAAATTCCCAAGTTACCCAAAATTACTTGATTGTAGAAGACTTAGCCGAGGCACCATGTTCTATGTCGGCCTTTGAATTACTCTAGAGTTTCCCAACACAACAGAGTGTGTTTGTGTCAGCTATCGAGGCTATTGATTCATCTGGTTCTTAGGTAATAATCTTTCACACTTATAATGTCAAGAGTTTCCTTCCTTATCATGTCACATTTTAGATACAATTAGTGTATAGTATGAAAACCATATTCAAAATAGACATGGATGAGTGCACTTTGACATGTTTCATGTCTTTCTCTTTCTAGTGAGCCATTAGCTCACTTGAGCTTGCCCCATCTCCAACCTTGTTAACAACATTCAACATATGATCTTTTAGGCCACATGGGATTATCACCTCCTTTCCTGTCCATATAGGGGKGGGGGGGGTTCCATAGACGTGGAAGTTGTCAATACTCTACTCAATTACAAAATTTTATTGGGACATAACTGGACTTTTGTTATTATAGTTGTAGTTTCCTTGGTTTTCARAGYGWTTTGTTTTCCTCATGAAGGGAATATTATGATGATMAATAAKATGTCACACTTTCACAYTGACATGACTACATTGACAATCTATAGTGTCCCATTAATCGGTAACTCTTAGAAGGCCACTTAGAGCATAGGTGTTGGAATGTATACATCCTTGATGGGAACCTTTAATTTCATAGAATCTATTTCTTATATTAAATCCATTCTTTCCTACTCTAGCAAGTTGGTATCTTCGGCTCCTAGAACCCAATTTTTTTATTTATGAACAACATACTTTTAGGATATGTGTATCTTACTCTTTCCATCTACTTCAATGGAAGGACTTGATCACATGGGAATGGTCATGTATTTTTCTGCAGTATAGATTGCTTATCAATCTATTCAACATGTCACTGTAGACACCAATATAGCACCTCCTTAGATAGAGGTGTTAGATCATATTACTATGATTGTGTGGGCCCCCAAATATTCCCACTCTTTGGATTTATTGGATACAATTTTACCATCCGACGAAGCTATCCTAGAAAAAATTATTTGGCCTAAAAGGCCTTGGGAGGATATGCACCATAGGTCTTAATTCCTCCTGCAAATCAATAATGTTGATAATAGATATTTTATATTTTCCATGTCTGGAGATCAAGATCAGTCCGTGAACCCATTGGAAACACATGCTATGTATGTTGAGGGTAACACAAAAAATATTTCAGAAAATATATTGATTAATATGTCTAGTAATCCTGAAGTTGTGGAAAATGTGTTTATTGGAGCATGTTCTCTTGATGAAGTCTGCACATATATCAATCTTTTTAAGGAATTCTATGAATTATTCTCCTAGACATATGAAGAAATTCTAGTTATAGATCACCACAACGTCAAATGTGAGATTAAAACTTATGAGAATGTGAACTGGTTATGTAGAAGCTAAGACCAATTACTGAGGAAAGTTACAATGATAAAGGATGAGGTGGAGAAACTCCTTAAGGTGGGTTTCATATACCTTTTCCCCCTTACCAAATGGGTATCCAACCCCATTCCCATGGATTAAAACCATGGAACTATCCAAGATTGCATGGATTTCATAGATTTTTATAAAGCTTGTCCTAAAGACAACTTTCCCAAACCTTTCAATGAGAACATTATCAACAAGTGTGTTGAGAGTGAGATCTTTTCATCTGTGGATAGATTTTCAGGCTACAATCAAATCCAAATCCATACTAAGGACCATCATAAGAAAATGGGTATTTTTCTTTGGGGTATGTTTTCATATAGGAAAATACCTTTTGATCTTAAAAATTCTAGAGCTACTTTCCAGTGGGCCATGCCTTTCACATTTCATGACCTCAAAAAAATTGTTGAGGTATATCTCGATGACTTGGTTGCTCTCTCTCATAAGAGAGTGGAACATCCCGCAAACCCTCACCTTGTGTTTGAGAAATGCCACTATTATAGGATTTGTTTGAATCCCTATAAATGCATCTTTTGCATCCTTTCAAGGTGTCTTGTTGGTTTCATTGTGTCCAATAAAGGTATCATGGTCGATCTTCTTAAGTTTGAGGCAATATTTTATTTTCCTCCCTCACGTAATGTTCATCATCTTCAAATTCACCAAGGTAAAACTAAATTTCTATGACATTTTATAGAGAAATATGATGAGATCACCAAGGGCTTCATGCACTTGTTGAATAAGAGGGTACAATTTGTTTGAGATGATTTTGCGCAACACTCTTTTGATGTGTTGAAGAAGGCACTCATGTCTACCCCCTTTCTTAGTCCTATTAACTATAGAAGATATTTATTGTTGTATCTTGTAGCATAATAATCAATTGTTGGTGTGGTTCTTGTTCAAGAGGATTATATGCACCAAGATCACATCATCTATTATCTTATTCAAGGCTTGATAGGTCTCGAACTTAAGTTTTCACATGTAGAAATATTTTCCTTGGAAGTTGTTTGTGCCATCCAGAGCCTTAGGAATTACATTTTACTTCTAAAAATAATTTCTATAGATTATGTAAATCCATTTCAATTGGTCTTGTTATGACATATTTTTTGAGGCAAATACAATAAATGGATTGTTGTCTTACACAAATTTGACCTGGACTTTGCATCAGCTACGTCCAAAAAATATTTGGTTTTCTCTAAATTAACGTTGAAATTTCCTCATGAATATGATGTTTCTATTGTGATTGACTTGTTTTTAGATGATCATATATTCCTTATTTTTTCTGGTGATCCTTGCTATGGATATATACTTATATGCCCAGACTTTGAAATTCTCTCCAAATTTCTCTTAAGATGATGTATATGTCACTTAGCTAAAAAATACCTCATCGTCAACGACACTTTGTAACATAGAGGGGTGAATTCTATATTGTGTCATTTATTGACTCACAAGGAGGTGGATACTATGCTAAACAATTTTCACAATGTATCTTGTGGCAGTCATATGTCTCAGTTATTAACATCCTAAAAAATCATGTGTGTTGGGTACTTTTGTCCCACTATATTTAAAGATTGTATCGAGGCAATCAAAAGGTGTCATCCTTGTCATTCCTTTACTAGAAAAATGCATGCACATACAACTCCTTTGTTTCCCGTCATCGCCATTTCCCCTTTCACTAAGTAGGGGTTGGATTTTATGACATGTCACCCAACTTCGACTAGGGGGAATAAGTACATAATTATGGTAGTTGAATACTTCATGAAGTGGGTGGAATCCATGCCAATGTTTTCCAATGATGGTGATCTGACAACGCTTTTCACATTCAATTAGGTCATCACTAGCTTCGGTGTCTCGAGAGATATTATCATTTACCATGATAGTAACTTTCAAAACAAAATGATGTTGGAGTTGGATCAGAAATTGGGATTTAAATAGGAGAACTTGTCTATTTATTATCCTCAATAAAATGGTTAAGTATAGCTCATCAATAAGTCTCGAAAGACCATACTCCAATGAATGGTAAATTCTAGTAGGTCCAATTGTAATTTCATGATTTACTCAACATTGTGGGTGTATTGAACCTTGATGAAGACTGTTATATGGTTTTCCCCCTTCCAACTTGTTCATGGACTGGAGGCAGTTCTCCTAATTGAGTGTGACATGTCTTCATTGAAAATAACCATTGATGTCCTTCCTGACACTTCTACCTTAGAAAAATTCCTTATTCACATAGAACATATCAATGAGAAGCGTCGAGATGAAACTATGGCTAATGAGGCCCATATGAAACATGTTAAAGTTCAATATGATAAGTTTGTCCACCCTCATATATTTTCCAAAGGGGATCTAATTTTGGTCTATGATCAATAAAAAGACACTTTAGGGGCAGGAAATTTCAATCCTATGTGGCACGGTCCTTACATAGTGAGGTGTGTCCTAAATAAGGGAACTTATGAACTTGAAGAATATGAGGGAAATGCACTGAGTGAGACTAGAAATGGGCTCTATCCAAGAGGTACTACACCTGAGCAGTAATTCTTGGGTTTTTTCCTCTTTGTAATTTATTTTCCTTGGTTTTTTATTATCACACTGCTCACCTAGTTGGAAGATGTCAATGGATTCGTTGGTCTTTATAGGATTTGTGAATGGTTCTATATTTCACACTTAATATATTTCTTTTATCGCTTGGGTGATTTATTCACCCATAAGTCAAATGGTGGCTTTAGGATGCACTTCTCTTGGGCCCACAACCAACAATGTGGTTGAGTATGGCGCCGTGATCAAAATTCTTGCAGAAGCAATCACACATGGCATTTGATATTCGGAAGTATGTCTGGATTCCCAATCAGTAGTGTCTCATTTAAATGGAGAGTATAGAGTATATGAACCTACCATTCTTCGACAATTCCTACAAGTATGACTTCTTGAATTTTCTTTTGAATTTATTACTTACGTCCATGTTCCTTGAAGTTATAATCTCATTACCGATGCATTAGATAATTATGTATTGGATTGGCATCCTTTTCACTTATGAATTAGAAGCATATATGTAAATAAAAGCAACTCATGCACAATCACATATATGTAAGTAAAATACAAAAAACAAATTGTATATATATTATTTCAATGTCATCATGTACAAAATATGGTATGTCTTTACAAAATCAAGATCCTAGCCTCCAATATACATATAACCAACTAATATTACATAAGACATATGTCTAGGCTGAAGGATCTAATATTTCATGTGTATCATGATAACAAACGATAGTGTTTACTAAATTTCAAAAGAGTCAAACCCACACTTGGGGTACCCCAACTACATGCTACTGCATTAAATCTAGTAAGTCCTTATTTTTGACATAGGAACATGGTGGGTTAGTCCCTCCAGGTTCCATTTCATGTGTTGTATAACTCTCTCCACATCACCCCTAGGTTTCTCTTTTCCCTTTCCTTGAAATTTTTGTTTGGGGTATCGTTTTGACCTCACCACTCCAACATTTGTACATTCAAAAAGTTTTGTTAGAGATGGTCCACACCAAAAATATTTCTTTTTGGTTATCTCTTGAGTTCCTTTCTTAAATTAAACATACAAAAAATTAAATAACATTAAAATTTAATATTTGTTTTACCTATTTTACCTATCTCTCCCGAGGCGACATCAAAAGGAAGTGGCAAGTCTCAATATCTTTGGAATTTTGCACCAACATAAGGATAGTTGTCAATGGAAATGATTTTCTAAGACGACTGATCAAAGAAATCATCATCGAAAGTATTGGTGGCATGCCCACCTCTAAATATATTCATTAAGTTATCCCAACATAGCATGTGAGGGTATCTCATACACTCTAGATTGAGTGACACCCATGGACTCAATGTTGACACTCTCCTAAATAAAAAGGAGCACAATATGCTCATGTAGCCAAATTTTTCATCTTACCCAACTTACACTCTATGATTTGTGTCTTCATTGATGCCAAAAGAGATGTGCAATAATTAAATACCATTGGATGCAATAATTCCATCCCGTAGAACATCTAGGAGTGTGATTCTTAATGTAGCGATACCAAATCAACCACTTGAGCTATGGTGAATAATATAATCTTTAATCTCAGGCTCTCCACATTTCTAATGGGTATTTGGGTACCTACATTTTGAGCACGTGAGAAACAATAGGTGGCAATTTACTCATTTATAATCATCCTTACACCTCCTTGACTTATAATACTTACCATCTCACCTCAGCGGGAGAGACCTATTATAAATTAAATGTGTTCAACCTCTATCTTGAGAGGCTAATCATCCAACATAAAGGCATTGCGATTTGGATTCTAGTAGACGACCAACATCTAAAGCAATTGATTTTGTGCCCTCATACTTGGAATTTGGAAAAAAAGCAATAAGCCATAATTTTAGAGTGCAATCATTGCCTTCAGATCATCTATCACTTGTTTGTCAATCTCCTCATGCTCCATTTCTCTCCAGACTATAACCATCCAACATCCAATCATCAAAATTTGGAGTTATCAAGTAATTTTCAAAACTTTGTCGACTCATATGCTCTCTTTATTGATGACAGGTGCATATTGTAGAAAAGTTGATACAAATTAATGTATTCCTGCGATTCTCCTTATCTAACAAGTTCTTCTATTTGTTAAATACAGAATCACTTCTACTATTACTTTTGTGGAAGAAATTAAACCACGATCACAACCACAATGCACAAAGTAAAATATCAATAACACACAACACAGAAGTTTTACCGAGAAAGCGTAAAGTTAAAAACCCCACTATCATATATTATGTATATTATGAATCATGAAACAATCTCATACAAAACTCTAATCCAAGATCTCTCAGTACCATACAATCGTCTCACATTGTCATACACAAAATAGAAAATACATGCGCCAATTTCCGTGTCCAGACAACCTGCCTCCTCTGCACAAACTCTGCAATCTGAATTCTCACAATGAATCAAATTAATTCCATTGACTCGTTTGCACATGCTCATAAGCATATCCACTGCATGTGTGAACAAATCACAACTGATAGCCAACTGTCCCTTTCACTTGTTATCTCAACTGGATCTCCATTGGAACTGACATGCATGTAGTTAACCGTGGAAAATCTTCAGTTGCATGTGAGTTCACTGATTAACTGAACTCTCACTAGTGCATGTTTAGTTACAACTAGTAAAACTAATATTAACTCACTTAACTACACTTATAATTCTGTTACAATTCCAAATCACTCAGTTATGAATGAGATAATAGATTAATATTTATTGTCTAATTTAATTAAGGGAAAAGTAAATTAGACACATGTTTCTTGTTGACTTTTCAACACTCCCTCTCAACAAGAAAGGGATTATCCTTCACCCCAATCCTATCTCTATGATATTCGAATTTGCTCTTGGTGAGTGCCTTCGTCAGAATGTCCGCATCTTGATCTTCCATAGGAATGTATTGAAGCAACATGATCTTCCGCTGCACACAATCTCTGAGATGATGATACCGGATATCTATATGTTTAGATCTATCATGAAACACAGGATTAATCGAGAGTTTAATGCAACTCTGATTATCACAATAAATCACCATCGGATCTAAATGAGAACCAAACAAACCAACCAAGATCTTCCTCATCCAGATAGCCTCACATGCAGCTTGGCTTGCTGCCATGTATTATGCTTCCGTTGAACTAAGTGCCACAGATCTCTGTTTCCTACTGTACCAAGAAACAACTGTAGATCCGATACTAAAGATCCCTCCTGATGTGCTCTTTCTATCCGTTGGGCTGCCTGCCCAATCTGCATCCGTGAAGCCATGCAACTTCACCTCATCCGTCTGTCTGTACCATAATCCATACTTAGATGTGCCCTTCAGATACGTCAGGACATGCTTCCCCGCCTTCCAAAAGAGTTTGGTAGGCTTAACCATCGCTTGACTTAGTTGGTTAACCGCATAGCAAATGTCTGGCCTAGTATTCACTAAATACATTAGCGAACCCACTAACTGTCGATAGACAGTAGCATCCACTACCTCTCCAGAAGTAGCATCTTCTTTCCTCCAGTTTCCTGGAAGAGGAGTATCCATGGGTTTGCAGCCCTCCATGTGAAACTTACTCAGTATCTCTCTTGTATACTTTCCTTGAGACACAAAAATTTCACCATCTCACTGCCATATTTCCAAACCAAGGAAATAATGAAGAAGGCCCAAATCCTTCATCTCAAACTCCTTTGCAAGGTCCTCCTTGCATGAGTGTATCAACTGCTCATCACCAATAAGTATTAAATCATCAACATAAAGCACAATGATCAAAAGCTTACCATCCACCACAAATTGGTATAGGTTTGCATCTGCTTCACTTTTGGTGAAGCCCAATCTGGTGAAATAGCTGTCTATCCGAGTGTACTAAGTACGAGGTGCTTGCTTCAGCCCATACATTTCTCTCTTGAGTCTGCACACATGCGACTCTCTGTCAAAGGTCTCAAAACCTTCTGGATGCTCAATGTACACTTCTTCCTTAATGATCCCATTGAGGAACATAGTTTTTACATCCATCTGATGAATGCGCCAGCCCATCTGTGCTGAGAGTGAAAGGATGGATCTTATGGAAGAGTACCTTGCGACAGGTGCAAAGGTCTCACCATAATCTATCCCCTTGATCTGTGAGAAGCCCCGGGCCACAAACCTAGCCTTGTATTTCTCCACACTCCCATCAACAACTTGCTTTACCTTGTAGATCCATCTCGAACCTACCACTGATTTATCAATCGGTCTTGGGACAATATCCCATACATTGTTTTTGACAATGGAGTCATACTCCTCTACCATAGCATCAACCCAAGTGGGGTCCTACACTAATTCCTGAAATGAATATGGTTCAGTCACAATACATTTGCTCATAAGAGCCATGTATCCAGCAAATTGATCAGGAGACTGTCTCTGCCTGCACTGTGAAATAGGGGCTCCTATATTTTGTGCAGCATCTAGTCTCAATCTTTCAGCTTCCGTGGTGCGCTTTCTGCCATTTCTGATGGATGGATCTGCTTGAGTGGTTTCCTCCACTCTATGAACCTCTTCATGTGGCTGATCCACATCTTGAGACTCATCCTTGGGAACCAACAGTTCCTCTTCTACATGCAAGTCTAGCTCCCTCTCAAGTGACAACAGCATGGCTTTCCCCTCATCGAATTTTATATCCCGTTGCATAACAGTCATCTTACTGTTCGACAAATACACATGATAATTATGGGGTGTTTTTGTGTACCCCACAAATATCCCAACTTCAGCAGTTGGTTCCAGCTTCTTCCTAGCATCCTTGTTTACATGCACATAAACAGATGAACCAAAAATTTTAAAATGAGAAACATCAGGTTTCTTACCAATAAAAGATTCTTCAGGTGTACTCATGCCAAGTAATCTATGAGGACAATGGTTCTGCACAT
Source organism: Picea engelmannii (assembly GCA_009831015.1). Lineage (NCBI taxonomy): Eukaryota > Viridiplantae > Streptophyta > Pinopsida > Pinales > Pinaceae > Picea > Picea engelmannii. The sequence goes on from ML846495.1 coordinate 59,963, forward strand.
AAACCGTAGTATTGCATGCTTATTCCCATAAATTCAATGGTAGGCCTTGATCATGCAACATCGCTCGTGCTGCAGCCACGATCATTCTGTTCTTTCTCTCTGCGACCCCATTTTGCTGTGGGTTATGAGGCGCTATGAGTTCTCTTCAAATTCCTTCTCTGCTGCAGAATTCTTTGAATTCATTGGAGATGTATTCTCCACCATTATCGCTCCTTAGAGCCTTCAATTGCTTCCCTGACTCTTTCTCCACCAATGCTTTAAACTCACAGAACTTTGAGAATGTTTGATCCTTCTTCTGCATGAAGAATATCTAGCATTTACGAGAAAAGTAATCAACAAAAATAACATAATACCTGTGTTTTTCTGTTGAAGCAACCGAGAATGGTCCACACACATCCATGTGAACTCTCTCCAGGATTACTAAAGCACGGTTCTCCTTTTCATGAAAGGTGGACTTTACATACTTACCCAGGGTGCACCCCTTGCACTGATCTGACTGAGCAAGTGTTCCCCTTGGAAGTCCAGTAGATATTTGATGCATGATCTTCAAGGATCCATGATGAAGATGGCCCAATCTCCTGTGCCATAATTCGCCCTCATCCCGGCTCACCACTGTTTCTTCCTTGCCTATCATGGCACCACAACCATCTACCTGCAGCATGTAGATATTCTTAACTCAAATCCCTATCTTCTTGACTTGACCTGTTGCTTTATGTCGCAGGTAGGCTATACCACTGCTAAAAACAACATCATAGCCTCTGTCCTCCAACATTGCGACTGATCCAAGTTTTTCTTCAGACCTGGAACATGCATAACATTTTTCAATTGAAATGGTTTACCTGACTCCCTCTGAAATGCAATGGTACCAATACCAGTTGCACTGTATTTTTCATCATCTCCCATCTCTATATGCATTCTGAGATCTTTCTCCTCCAAGTCAATGAAAGACTCTTTATCTCCTGTCATGTGGAAGGAAGCGCCACTATCCAAATACCACACTGATCCCGATGCACTTGATTCCATGCATGCGATCAAAGCGAAGTCAAGCTCAAATTGTGAGATAAGAGCCTCACCAGTTGCAGCTCCAGCAACCATCTTGTTCTTCTTCTTCTCCGGACAGTTAGTAGCGAGATGCCCACGTTTGTGACAGTGAAAACACTTCACTTTGGACAAATCTAGCTTCTTGGCTTTAGACTCGGAATTTGATTTGAATTTCTTCCCTTTCCCTTTCCTTGCCTTGGAAGTCAAAGAAAAATCCTCTTCATCATCACGCTTTGATGAAGATCCATCTCTGGTGTTCCGCTTGAACTCCTCTTGCACTAGATCCAACCATAGTCGTTCCCAATCCGGTAATTTTTCCCTTCCATTGACAGAGTCTTGATAACTGTACCAACTCTTAAAAATCCCTAGGAGTGCCAAGCTCACCAAATCATCAACAACGACTGTTATTCCCACACTTCCAAGCTCATCCTGACATTGGACAAACTTTGTGAGATATTTTGGAATGGTGTCGCCTTTCTCCATCTTAATCTTCCTGAGTTTATCTTTGAGCACCAATTTCCTATGGTCGCTACTGTTTTGGAACATATCTGTCAAAACCTTCCACATTGCATATGGTGTGGTTTTCCCATGGATACTTGAGACAATGTGGTCTTGTACTCCCTCCAACAGAATCCTCCTTGCCTTCACCACTTTCTTTTTCCATGCATCAAGATTTGCAGTGTCTGTCACATTTGGCTTAGGAACATCTGCGTCAATGTAACCCTTCAAGCCATTGTCTTCGAGCACTGCCTCGATCCTGTCCTTCCATGCAATGTAGTTAGAGCTTCCCTCGAGTGCATACTCCAACCTCAAGCCATTGAAAGACATTTCGAAATTGAATCAAGTGTCGCACCAAGAAAAATTGCAAATTTGAATGTTATCCAACCCAAAACTCAACCCCTTCACTTTCCCCTTGCCCTGGGACGTTCGCACCCCTCCTGAGAGAAACCTGAGGGGAGTTCGCACCCTGCCTGTGTATAGCCTGTGAACTTGCCTGTCAAGTTCGCACCCTGCTAGTGTATTCACCTGCGAGAATTCCATGGAAGTTCGCACCCTGCTCCATTGTTAGGGTGAGGGAAGTTCGCACCTTGCTAGTGTATTTGCCTGCGAGAATTCCAATGAAGTTCACATCCTGCTAGTGTACTTGCCTGCGAGAATTTCTATTCTTGAAAACACTGAAAGTTTTCAGTACTAGAGTTCGCACCCTACTAGAGACGTGACCTGCGAGAATGCAATTATGGTCGCACCTCACTTCCGTGATTCCGTGGCCTCCGTGGCTCTGATACCATGTAGAAAAGTCGATACAAATTAATGTGTTCCTGCGATTCTCCTGATCTAACAAGTTCCCCTATTTGTTAAATACATAATCACTTCTACTATTAATTTTGCAGAAGCAATTAAACCATGATCACAACCACAATGCACAAAGTAAAATTTCAATAACACACAACACAGAAGTTTTACCGGAAAAGCGTAAAGATAAAAACCCCACTATCATATATTATGTATATCATGAATCATGAAACAATATGATACAAAACTCTAATCCAAGAGCTCTCAGTACCATACAATCATCTCAAACTGTCATACAAACAAATACATGTGCCAATTTCCATGTCCAGATAGCCTGGCTCCTCTGCACAAACTCTGCAATCTGAATTCTCACAATGAATCGAATTAATTTCATTGCCTCGTTTGCACATGCTCATAAGCATATCCACTGCATGTGTGAACAAATCAAAACTGATAGCCAACTGTCCCTTTCACCTGTTATCTCAACTGGATCTCCATTGGAACTGACATGCATGTAGTTAACCGTGGCAAATCTTCAGTTGCATGTGCACTGATTAACTAAACTCTCACTAGTGCATGTTTAGTTACAACTAGTACAACTGATATTAACTCACTTAACTACACTTATAATTCTGTTACAATTCCAAATCACTCAGTTATGAATGAGATAATAGATTAATATTTATTGTCTAATTTAATTAAGGGAAAAGTAAATTAGACACATGTTTCTTGTTTACTTTTCAACACATATTTATATTCCCTACCTCAATGAAAAATGTGTATAGGGCATCGAATTCACACCCCGCGAGTGGGATAATAATGTATTCATTGCCCATATATTTCAATGCAAAATGTGTATAGGGCATTGAATTCACACCCCACGAGTGGGATAATAATGTATGCATTGCCCATATATTTAAATGAGCTTTCCTTCTTCAAATTTTGACTAAAGTTACAAATTGTATAGTTGAAACTAAAGAGAAATAGATGAATTATTCCCTGGTCTTGATGGTTTGCATTCTTGATGGTAAACACTCTAGAAATCCTTTGTCAAACTTTGAAGGCTTTTTCTCCACAAATGCACAATTTGGGGTAAAGTGTCAAATGATATGGTGAAAATCAAGTTTTTCCTTAACAATTTTGCTACCCACTTTTATATAGTTTGGAGCATTCATTGATTAATTTTACCTAATGGAATAATCCCTAACTTGTAGATGGAATTTGAATTTGAAATTTCTCATGTTTAATGAAGAGCAATAATGTCTTTTAAGCATTTTTTCCAGCATTATGGTTTACATTTGACTCTTTCAACAAGTATTGCTTTTGATAACTAGAATATAGGATATGTCACTTTCTCCTTGCACTTTTCATTACCAGTTTCATTTTCATCTCTTCCTTATAGTCAATCCCACTGAATTGTGACATAATCTTTCCTTGTTGATTAAACATGTTGTACTTTACGTGGTAGATCTTTACCTCTTCATGGGTTCCCTAGTTAGTTCCTTGCTAGCAATTTAACGTCCATGCTAAAGTTCTCTATAGGCTCAAGATTCCTATTCAATCCCACCATGACTATGTGATGAATCCTCATGACTTCTTCTAAATATTGTTTTGGCCAACCTTGACAGGGCTCCTAGTGTTGAGTTGTAATACTACATTGAGTTTTCCCACTTGTGATTTTGAGCCTAATGTTGGCTTCAACTTACTGTCTTATATCCTATTGGTTATGCATTCTCTTTAGTTACTAGCATTTATATCTCTTTCCTTTGAAACTTGACACATGTATCCTTGGAGGAAAAACTTCCCTGAGTGTCCATATCCTACACATGTTCCTTTCATTGAGAATAGGCATGTTCCATGCACTTGGAACTAGTTTTCTTTCCCATGACACTCATTTATCCACTTAATTCTATCATTCTTTTATTTTATTTTCTCAATTTTATAATATGAAAAAGATAAAAAAAAAAATCAAATACAAAAAAATATGGGTGGGAATGAGTCGAGTTCCATATATTTTTTTGGTAGAAGTTGTGATTTATGTTTCCCTTGAACAAAGAACTAGTTTTGAGTCTTTGTCTCAACATATTGGTTTTTAGTATGGATTTAGGAAACTGAACCTTGTTCATTGAGTCCTTACTCCTCCCACTAGTTAATATTCTAGTCACTATGGAGAGTCTATTGGTACCTTTTGTATCACAGACTAATATTGTTTTTCATTCTTGAGTCGATGATTTCCAATTCACTTTTGAGTCGTGCTTATGTTCAAGGGAATTTTTATCCTATCACAACCATTCCTCATACTTCCTAACTTTTCATTTCGGCCTTCTTGTTGTTGAGTCCTTATTAGAATAAAAAGATATATATGTCATATACTTGTGCTAGTATGGAAAGTCCTCATTGACTTCTTGTTGGAAGGTAAGGTCTTATTGACTATGGAACATTTCTATAAAATTTTGAACTAGAAGAGCACCCTGGGACTATTTTCATCATTTATAGGTTACCTTGCATTCATCATATGGCATTTCATCAGTGATTGTTGATTGAGTGGTTTCCCATGTGTTTGATGTCAATACCTTTATTCACACTTTGGTATTTGTGTGGTACCTTGGGTTCCATTTTCCTCATTGGTGGAATTCCTCGCCTTTGTTAGTGGTTTTCATTATAGGACATTACTCAAAGGGTATCTTCCATGCACTGTTCCATCTGGCGCATGCAAGAGATGTAGTCGATGGCGTGTCCATCCAATCTTTTGTTTGAATCATTCAAAATATTTGGACTTCTTCTTTCCTCATTTTGGATGATGGGGAATGAATTAATTTTGTTTTTCCAGTAGATCTCTTCCCATATAATCTAGCTCATCTCCTCTAGGTTCAGGATCTAGATTCTTTATAGTACCTTGGGGATTTTATTCATTAGTGGAAGCTTCCATTGCTATTGATAGTGGGAATACTTCGATGTCCCTTGATCAATATATTCTACAAGTGTTTGACGTCATCCCATTCATTCTCATTTGTTAGAGTGTACTAGGTACCTTGATTCCCGTTATCATTATCAGTGGGATATCTCTCATTTGTTAAACATATACATCAATGACCAGTAATCCAATGGTTTCACACTTTGTTCGACTTTAGATAATTTATTCATATGGTGTAGCCTCATACCTTTAGTGGTTTTTTTTAATACCTCAGGTCTGTAGTAGCATCACATATTTTATGCTATTTCTCGAGTTTCATTGGATAGTACCACTCCCTTACATGATGTTGGGAGGCCTCTTAGGCCCTTGTAATAGTAATCACACACTATACATTAGGCACTATCATAAATAAATATATGAATATATGTAATAAAGTACATAAAATCAAGTACATGATAAAGGAAACTTAGCAAACGCTTAGTTGGAGTGGGTAAAACTGCTCCAACCATATATCTAATGTATAAATACTCTTGTAGAAGGACCATGAACTTGGTAGGT